>PVKS010001876.1:0-27803 GCA_004027875.1 Aplodontia rufa | reverse complement strand
GATCTAAATGGGATGGATCAGGAGCAGGCAACACCCTCATTTTGCAGGGAAGGAAGCTGCTGTCCATGGGTGTGGCGTGGCCCTGGGGTCTACCCGCTCAGGCCCAGCTGATGCGCGCAAGAGAGATTTCCCTCCACTTGAACTTTGATTACCCCTCCTGTTCCTCCCAGACCCCTCCAAGTTGATGGCCTGTGGTGACAGCTGCCTAAGAGATGAGGCCCAGGCGTGGGCGACAGGCAAGATGCAGCTATAAAATAAAAACCTGGGGAAACTGAGGACAGCCTGATGACGGTACTTGAATTGGCAGGTTGATAAGTGAAGTGGAGCCAACTTGGGGGGGGGCAATTGGGGGACTTCCACATGTCCTGTGGAGGTCACCTCAGGTTGTGTGGAGGAGACATCTTTGATAGGTGGAGCTGGATCCAGGGCTAAGACAAGTGACAGAGACCACAGCGATGAAGGTTGGAGCTAAAGGCGCAGGTGCATGGGCTCTTCCAGAAGTGGAAACAGAAGTTGGAGAGCAGAGAGCTAGGGATGAGCCTTTCAGAAGGGCCCGTATTGGAGACCAGGAGACAGAGGACCAGGGTGAGGAGCCCAACAGAGAGGAAGGAGGAGTCCCGCAGGAGGACGCTAAGACAGGTGGGACCGTCCCCTGCCCACCTGTCCCTGCAGGCCCCACCCCGTTCAGGGGGCTCCACAGGAGAGGATGGGTGGGGGCTGTTGCAGGAAGCTAGCATTTGCCCAGGAGGTCCCTGTGGCAGGAGAGGTGACCCTGGAACCCAGAGTCTGAGAGTAAGCCAAACTCAGAGGTCCCAAAAGGAAGAAAGGACGGAGAGGGTGTGGACAGTGGTCACAATGGGGTGGTCAAGATGGGGAGACCGCGTGTACTTGATCAGAGGAGAGAAGGAGCACCGCCGCGGGACAGTCGCTCCAGGCTGCTGGGGATGAGCTGTTGAGAGCTGGGAGTGAGCCCCACTAGGGGCCGCAGAGGACGGGGGCTCTCAGATGGGTGGGAAGGCTGGGAGCGCACTGCCTGCGTGGACAGGAGCACATGCAGGAGAGCCGGTGCAGCCGGTGGGCAGCCAGCAAGTCTGGAGGAAGGCAGAAGGACCCTCGGGGGTGAGGGGAGGGAAAGAGCGCCCGCAGTGTGCTCAGAGGAAGGGTGAGAGGAGTTCCTGGAGAGAGGACCCAGTGGGGTCCTTGGCTTCTGTGACTGAAAGAATCAGCACATGTCAGTCAGGCTCAGGGAAAGTAGTCACAAATTCAAGGGAGAGTGCAGGCCATTGAGAGAGAGAGAGAGAGAGAGAGATATGCCTCTGGGGTTCAAGCAATGAAGCAAGGAGCACATGTTCCAGGGACAATGTGCAAGAGAAAGAGAGAGTTGTTTCTGGGGTTCCTGGCTCTTCTTTTAAAGGAAACTTGAGGGCTGGAGCGGTGGCTCAGTGCATGCCAGGCCTTCCCTGGCATGCACAAGGACGTAGGTTTGAACCCCAGCACCATGTACACAACGAAGTGTCAGAGCAACAAAAGCCACACAAAAAACTAAATAAAACTAATTCTCTCTCACACACACACTGTCCTTCTCTCTTAAAAAAAAAAAAAAAAAAAAAAGGAAGCTTGATCAGAGCTGGGTGAGGAAAGGTAGGTAGGAATGTCAGTCTGGGTGATCTTAAGATGGTTCCAGAAGTTGACTTGGTCTTCATTATCTGACCAATGGATATTGCTATAAAGTCCCCCAAATTATAGTTTGCTCAAGACATCTCTTTGCTTCATCTAATTAGTGGGGAATTAATTAGCAGTGCAGGTCCATTTACAGATTTCTCAGGAACTTGGGAGTAATAGACCTGGAAAAGAGACAGCTCAGCGGGTGACAGGCCTGGAAAAGTCTGCAGGATTTCTGAGTCGACCGTAATTTCTCGTCCTTCCTCTGCCAGCTTTCCACCTGTTTCTTATTTCCTTTCCTTTCTCCTGCCTCAACGTCAGCCCCCAGGTAACTCCTGTCTGCAGCTAGAAGGACTCAGATGGGGGTCAGGGAAGGAGGGGTTCCCAGCAGCCAGGGAGGAAGCAATGGATACAGGTGCTGGACACGGGTCCGCCACTCATCTGGGCACCTGATCCTTACACCTCTGGACTGAGTTGGAGCAGGAGTTGGGGGAAGACAACCAAGATGAGCAGGACCGCTGAATGCGGGGCGTGTGGCCTTACTACGGCGATGGAGCAGAGCTCTCAAGCTCTCAGCTGGACATGACTGACAGCGGAGCCACAGCAGGGACCTCATTCTCAGAACTCCACTCACAGAGTCGTCCCTTGTCAGAGATGAGGCTCCGGCCACCCTCTTTCATTATAGAAGCCAGTCCGATACCCTTTCTTTCTTTCTTTCAAAGAGAAAGGGACAGTGAGAGATAAAGAGAGAATCAATTTTATTTAGTTTTTCATGTGGCCTTCGTTGCTCTGAAACGTCGTTGTGTACGTGGTGCTGGGGTTTGAACTCACGTCCTCGTGCATGCCAGGTAAGTGCCGCAACCACTGAGCCACCACTCCAGCCCCTCCAATACCCTTAAAATGTGCCCCTTTCTCTGCCCAGCCTGATGCCCACCCTGGCCTCTCAGGTGCCTCCTTCATGAGCATCCCCCACTCAGACTGGCACCACCAACTGCCCCAAATGCTGGGCCATCACCCTCGTTCCAGTCCGTTCTGTACATACAGCTAGCTAGTGAGCCTTGCTTTTTAGTTTTTCTGATGTATTTATTTGGTTTTACGTTTTCACCAGGGCCTTGTGCAGGTAGGTAAGTGGTCTACCACTAAGCTATACCACACCCTCTTCCCTAACTCACAAAGGGTTCAAGTGCAGGCAGGCACGGGGGCAAGTGCTTGTAGGTCCAGCTACTTGGGAGGTTAAAGTGGGAGGATTGTCTGAATCTACAAGTTCAAAACCAGTCTGGGTAACATAGGGAAACTCTGTCTTAAAAAAAATTAAATACAAACCTAACAGACGATGAATTGCACCAGTGTTGCTCCTTTTTATTTTTTTCAAAGAGAGAGGGACAGTGAGAGAGAGAGAATCAATTTTATTTAGTTTTTCATGCAGCTTTCATTGCTCTGAGACTTCCTTGTGTGCGTGGTGCTGGGGTTTGAAACTTGCGTCCTCCTGCATGCCGGGCAAGCACCGTAACCGCAGAGCCACCGCTCCAGCCCCAGTTTTGCTCTTTTCTATAAGCCTCTCTCGGAAGCATCTGTCCACCCAGGCTGGGCCAGCTGCAGTTGCAGTTACCTTGTGCTTTCCCTTTGCCTCTCTCCGGTATTGAACTCTTTGTTTCCTTGTCCTCTTCCTGTTACTTGCTTTATTTTATTTATTTTTTTAAAAAGAGAGAGGGAAAGAGAGAAAGATAGAATCAAATTTATTTCATTTTTCATCTGGGTTCTATTTTTCTGACACATGGTGCTGGGGTTTGAACCCGGGTCCTTGCACATGCCAAGCAAGCGTTATAACCGCTGAGCCAGTGCTCCAGCCACTTGCTTGCTTTATTTTCAGCACCCTCTGGAAAGGATCTCGAATCTCTAAGCGTGTCTGCTATAGACGGTCATCCTGGATTACTAGCTGAGCTGGCTCTCAAATTGTAGCCTGAAATTTCCCTCGCAAACTCTTGATGGTATTCTCACCGTGGCTGCAGCTGTGCACTCAGAAGCCTCTCTTGAGTCTTAATCCTTTGCATTTGATTTGTTTCCACCTTTTAGGAAGTGTGGAGGGTCTTCACTTTATCCCTGATATGCTGAAAGTCCATGGAGGTGCGCCTTGGTGTGGGTCTTTTATCGTTCACTGATGAGCCTCTTGTGGACCTTTGAAGCTCAGAAAGTGTCTTAAGTGATTTCTTTCTTTCTTTTTTCTTTTTTTTAGAGAGAGAGAGGGAGAATCAATTATATTTATGTTTTCATCTGGCCTTCATTTCTCTGACACATAGTTGGTGCCGGGGTTCATGCACAAGGACCTGGGTTACAGCCACCGCTCCAGCCCCAAGTGACTTCTTTCATAATTTCTTTCTCTTCATTTTGTCTGATTTTTCCATTTTCAGGTGTTTGACCTTAAACACGTTGATTATCTTTTCTCTCCTATTTTCTCTATTTTATTCTGTGGGTGGGTGATTGTCTCTGCTTTATTTTCCAGTGCTGCCCATAGAATTTTATATTTCAGATGCCATATTTTAATTTTCAAGACCTCTTTAGTTCTGTTTTCCTTTTTATATAACATCTTGTTCTTGTTTCATGATTGCAATACCTTTTTTTTTTTTAAGAGAGGGACAGTGAAAGAAAGAAAAAGAGAGACTCAATTTTACTTAGTTTTTCATGTGGCTTTCGTTGCTCCAACACTTCCTTGCGCACGTGGTGCTGGGGTTTGAAACTCGTGTCCTTGCGCATGCCAGGCAAGCGCCTTAACCGCTGAGCCACTGCTCCAGCCCGGTTGCAATATCTTTTACCTTTCTTGAGATACTGTAGTAATGGACTTAAAGTTTTCTCCTGACTTCTACATTTTATCCTTTTCCTTCAAGTTCTTTTTTTTTTTTTTCCTCCCCTGGCCCCTGATTTTTTTAAAGAGAGAGAACAGAGTCAATTTTATTTTATTTTTTCATCTGGTTTTCATTTTCCCAGCACTTACCTGTTGTGTATGTGGTGCTGGGGTTCAAACGTGGGTCCTCGTGCAAGTCAGGAAAGCATTCTGCTACTGAACCCACCTCATCAGTCCTCCTCGTGATTTGGTTTTTGGCCTCTTGCTATCAAGTTGAAAGCTTCCTTCAAGCATCGGACCATCCTGGCTGTAAATTCATATTTCAAGCTGAAGCACTCGCCTGGCACAGTGGTGCACCTGTGATCCCAGCTCGTTGGGAGACTGAAGCAGGAGGATTACAAGTCTGAGAGTCGGCCGCAACAATTTAGCAAGACCCTGTGTCAAAAAAAAAAAAAAGAAAGAAAAAGAAATGGCTGGGGATGTTGCCCAGTGGTAGAGTACTTGTCCACCATATGAAAGTCCCTGCACTGAATTCCCAGTACCAAGGGGGGAAAAGGCAGAGCAACTAGGGGACATTGGGTCAACCATTGGCTTCACTGTGAGATAACCTGGCATTTCTGTTGGGGGAACCCTAATAATCAGTACCAGTGGACCTTTCCCCCCAAGGTCATTTTGTTAGTTCAGAGAAAAGTCTAGTCTATTTCTGAGGGCTGGAGGCTGGTGTGATGGCTGCAGCTGGGCCAGGAAAGGGGTCTAGGGTCTCCTTTTTCGAAAGGAAGACTTGTTAACTGAGTAGACTTGTTTCCTTTTTCTTTTTCTTTTAAGAGAGAGGGACAGTGAGAGAGACAGAATCAATTTTATTGAGTGTTTCATGTGGCTTTCGTTGCTCTGAGATTTTGCTGTGTACGTGGTGCTGGGGTTGGAACCTGGATCCATGCGCATGCCAAGCAAGCAGCCATACCTGCTCCAGCCACCGCTCCAGCCTTGTTTTCAAGCTAGTGTTTATTCTCTACCACCCAAAGTATCTGATGTCCAGAGCCTGGTTCCATTGCTCCAATCTCAGTGGAGTGGCAGGTGGGGGAGGGCCACAGTGTCACCATGGGGTGGATGGGAAGACGGGTGCGGGGGCTGTAGATCTGATCTCTCCGTATACACGCTCCAGTTCTGTGGTCTGATCTTTTGCAGAATCTGTGCAGAGAATTCTAAGACTTCTTTTCAATCTCCCCTGCTTCAGGCCCTCAGTAGTTCTCTCAGTTCTGTGACATTGTCTCTCTCTTCCTTCTCCTCTGTACTCTGCCTAGACTTGAAATTCCTCACCAATTGTTGTCTCCTCTCTCCTCTCCCTTTCCATTTTTTTCTTATGGATTTTTTTCCTGTTGAGGTAAAATTCACATATATTTAAATTCACATATAGTTAAATGCTCAGATCTTAAGTGTACTTACTGTTCAGTTTTGTTTTTGGTACTGGGGATTGAACCCAGGGTGACTTACCACTGAGCTACAGCCCCAGTCCTTTTTTACTGATTTTGAGACAGGGTCTCCCTAAGTTGTTGAGGTTGGCCTCAAACTTGTGATCCTCCTGCCTCGGCCTCCTGATTTGCTGGAATTACAGGTGTGTGGCACCATGCCCAGCTTGTTCAAACAGTTTTGGCAAATGCCCATGGAGATATGGAAAGTTCCCTCATGTCCCTTTCCTGTCCATCCCCATGGGGACCTCTGATATGGTTTGGATATGAGGTGTCCCCTGAAAAGCTCAAGTGGCAATTCAGGAATGTTCAGGGGTGAAAACATTCAATTCTGAGAGATGCAACCTCGGTGGATTAGTCCATTTGATGAATTAATAACCTGAAGGGACCACTGTGTGCAAACTCTAGGCAGGTAGGACAGGGCCAGGAGAAGTGCATCACTGGGGACATGCTGCTATATTTTGTTGCTCTTGCTCTCTGCTTCCTGGCTGCCATAAGCTGAGCGGCTTTCCTCCACCAGGATGCTCTGCCTCGCCTTAGGCCCAGAGCAAAGGAGTCGGCCAACCATGGACTGAACCTCTGAAGCCATGAGCCCAAAACAAACTTTTCCTTCTCTAAGTATTTTTTTTATCAGATATTTTGGTCACAATAATAAAACAAAACAAAAATGACTAACAATTCCATTCCCAAGCAACCACTAAATGGATTTCTATTGCCGTGGTCAGATTTGCCCGTTCTAGAATTTCACACAAATGGCATCACAGTTTGTACTTGTGTTCAGCTCCTTTCATAACAGTTTGAAATTTAACTCTGTTGTCGTGTGTGTCCTCTTTATAGCTCAGTAGTATTCCATCAGCTGGTTATGCAGTTGCTTATCCGTTCTCCTCTTGCTGAAGATCTGGGTAGCTTCCAGTTCAGGGCTATTGTAAATAAGGTTATGAACGTTCTTGGACAAGGTGTTTTGTAGCAAAGCTTTTTTTTTTTTTTTTTTAATCCCTTCAGTTTTCATCTGGGTGGGGCTTAGGAAGAAAATGTGTGGTACATCTGCCAAGTTCATTCTTAAAAGAGCAGGCATGGGGGGCTGTAGCGGTGGCTCAGCGGTTATGGCACCTGCCTGGCATGCATGGATTTACAGATTCGAACCCCAGCACCACGTACACAACCAAGCATTGGAGCAATGACATTCACATGAAAAACTAAAGCAGTTCTAGGCTCGCGGCTTTTGAGGCGTGGTGTGCGGCTGACCAACTCCATTATTCTGGGCCCTAGATGAGGCAGAACATCAAGGTGGAAGGGCATAGCAGAAGAGGAGAGCTGTCAGCTCATGGCAGTCAGTGGCAGTCAGTGTTCAGGGGTGAAAACATTCGATTCTGGCCCAGGGAGCTGCGGGATGCTTAGTACAGGGGAGGGGAAAGGCCAGCGTGCCCCTTCCCACTCTCCCCCTTCATCTTGATAACTCCCTGCAGGACCTAGTTCCAGAGCCACGTGCTCCAAGTCCCCAACACTGACTGGGCACTCCACCTGGGTGACCTGGGGCTGGGCTCCCACAGCATCCTCAGCACAAGCACTGACCTCCCCCCACCCATCTGGAGACCCTTAAGGGAGCAGCTGAAGGAGCCTGTGTCTCCTGTGTCCAGGACAGGTGCACAGTACCGATGACACCTCCAGGGACGGTCCTGATAGAACTCCTGCCTACCCTTCCTGCTCACGTTCAAGGCAGTTGGGGGCCTCGCTCGCACCTAAACTAGAGTCGGCAAGACGATGCCACATCAGGCTGGAGCAGTCAGGGCCAGTGCCTCTGGAAGCTTATTCTGCCTGCAGCTGGCCAGGTTTCTGGAAAGCCCAGCTTGCCCAGTCCACCCTGAACCCTGGCCCTTCTATCTGGGAAGGCACCCGGCTTCCCGAAGTCGCCCTGACCTGCTCAGGTGGCTTAGCTGTTTACCCAACCTGGCACAGCCCTTGCCCCTCCTGGGCCTGCATCACGCAGGCCTGACCTGCACCTGGAATCCCCCAAAGACTATGTTCTCCCTGCACCCTTGGCGGAGGGGCCTGCATCGCGCCCTGGCTCTCCCCTCCCCAGCACCTGCGGAGCTCGCCAACCCTGCCTGCCACTGCGCGGACCCCTCCGCCAAGGCAAAGGACCTCCAGGCCCCGGCGCGCGTCGCGAGCGGGCACCCACGCGGACCCTGCCCCAGCCCCGCACATCAAGCCCCGCAGGCGCAGGCCGGCGAAGGCGCTGAGTCGCGTTCCGGGCAGCGGGGCCGGGTCCTCCCGGGGCGCCCGCACCCCGCCGAGGGCAGCCCCGCCGGCGTCCCGGTTGCCCGGAGCCGCGGCCGGGCGGCGGCGGGTGCCAGCAGCTGACGTCACCGCGACCCCCGGCCCGGCGGCTGCGGAGGAATCGGCGCCCGGCTGCGCCCGGCCGCACTGCCCGCCCCGTCCGCAGGTTCCTCCCGCGTCCCTCCCTGCGTTGCTCCGCTCGGCCCGCACGTCCCCGCCCTTGGCTGCCCCGCTCCCCGCTCGCTTCCCGCCCGTCCGCGGCCCGGGGCCGGGAGGTGCGGTCAGCGCGGCCCGACGCGGGCGCCCCCTGGAGGCCACGGCACCCGCCACGCCGCGCCACGCCACGCCACGCCCCTGGGCGCACGGGCCGAGGGCGCCCCCTGGCGGCGCAGCCGCGTCGCAGCGCCACCTGGGCTGGGAGAGAGGGCACTGTAGAGGGGCAGAGGTGAGTGCGCGTTGGAGCAGGGGCAGAGATGGGGGACTGAAGCTGAGAGCCAGGAGGAAAAGGACTAGGAGCGGCCCCTGGCCCTGGTGGAGCCAGTGGTGGGGAATAAGCTGGCCTTGGTGGAGGGGTGTCCCAAGCCCACCTCTCCCAGGCCTCAGTGCTGGTCAGGAGTCCATCACTGCCCTCCTCTGAGGGCTGAAGAGAGCTTGAGTCTGTAAAGATGGGAACATCTCCCTCAAGCCCTGGTCACCCTCAAATCTGGGCAGCAGCAAGCCTGTTGCTTTGGTGTCCAGTTCAGGGTGGAGGTCCAGGGGCCTCCTGTGGCCAGGAGGCAAAGGTTCACCAGGCCCTGGGGCAAGTGGGAAGGGGCCATGGCATCTGGAGGCCAGTAGCAGGGAAGTAGCTAATACCTCCTTGACCTGCCTTGACACTTCTCGCCCACTTTGGAATCCAAAGGGCCTTGGTACACTAGATGTCGGCTTGTCCCTAGGAGCCCTGGCTGCTGTGGCCTCCAGGTACGCTATCTAGTCAGGTGGGACTGTGGCTGTGGAATATTCCAGGTGGTCCCTGACCAGTCATTGTGCTTGCTGGTAGATCATTCTGAAATGGTGTGCAACATCATGAGGGACGAAAGGGTGCACCTGCTTTCTAGTATTCTAAGTTTCCAATGGTCAGTTTATCCAGAACCTTCTGGACCCTACCCGCCCTTTGTCTGTCTCCCAAACAGTCCCAAGTCATGGACAGAGAGCTTCTTGAGCTGCCTGACCCCTGGTCCCTTCCAGGGAGGCTGTTCTGGAAAACTAAATCACCAGGCCTTGAGTGCTATGGAACGGATGGGCTGTTTGAAGAGCAGGAGCCACGCAGCACCGGCTGAGGGAACCGGTGAGTGACATTTCCTACATTTTAACAGGCCAGGAAGGAAGCCTGCAGGGTGTGTGTGAACCAGCAGCAGCCCATCCTGACGCTTCCGTGTTCCTGGCAGCATGCCGAGCCCCTGCGAGCAGTTCTAAAGTCCTCAAAAGAGCTGCATGTGTGGGCAGCACTGGGGTAGAGTACTATTGTCCTTGTGGAAGGAGGGACCGAGGAAGAGAGGTGTGTCTAGAAGGTGCCAGAATGTCCCCTGCAGACAGAGGAGGTAGGGAATTCCACAGTTCTGGATAATTTGGATGCAGCACACGCCTCTAAGCGGCAACGGCTTGCTGCAGAAGCCTGTTGAGTTCCTGGCATACTCTGGTGGCTGCCAAGGCAGCGGCCAGCCTGCCGGCTGCAGGTTAACACTGACTATGTGCAGGCTGCTTAGTTCACCCCAGCCTGCAGGGCCTTTAGCTGCATGTTCAAAATCCAACCTGACTGAGGTCCACAGCTGATAGGTGGCAAGGATGGGACTGGATGGGTCCCATTTGACCTCACAGCTCGTCTTCCTCCTCCACTCTGGGTCATCCGAAGCACTGGCTGCAGTTTTGCACATGGTCTTGTGGGAGCACATGTCCTCAGTTCCAACTCAAAGCCAGCCGGAGCCCCACCTGCTGCACAGCCCCCGCCTGGGACCTACCCTGGGAGACCAGGGGCTTTCTGGCCACAAGAGAAGCCAGGTCCCTCAGCCTGCGTGTTTCTGCTGCTCAGAACACGGCTGTGATTCTCAGGTTCTGGAGGCCCACGTTTTGCTCGAACAGTGCGCCCAGCCTCCTTCCCTTGCTTCCCCACCCCAACCCTGTGCACCACCCCTTTGCCCCCACCCTGCCCACCCTCCCCTCTACATTAAGCTTTTGCACACTTATCGGTTCATTGGTTCATCACGATTTATTGGGCACCTTAGATACCCTGTGGTGGGCCACGCGACCCTGAGAAGGCTGGCCCAGGGCTTTGGGTTACCATGGAGATGCCATCCGGCTGTCCTGCTTGTGTCAGTGAGCTGTGCAAAGGGCTGCCCCACACTTGTCTTTGATCCGTCCAGCTGGCTGCTGCTGGCCTGGCCCCTCCTGCACCCCAGCTCCTGCCTGTGAGGTCCAGGACTCTTCCTGACTGTGGGCCTCTCTCTGGCCATGTCACAGGCTCCACCAGGAGGATTCTGGTCCTGCCTTTCAGCTTTCCTTCTCCAAGGCCACACTCCCTCACGTTGGCATGCTTCCCTGAGTGATGCTCAGTCACTTGGAAAATGACTGAAAATGAGTTTAAGCCTGTGGTCCCAGCCACTGGGAGGCTGATATGGGAGGATGGTGAGTTCAAGGCCAGCCTGGGCAACAGGGTGAGGCCCTGTTACAAAATAGTTTCCTAAGGCCTGTTTTGCACTCGCCTCTTATGTGAGAGGCTCTGAGCTTGATCCCCAGTGTGGGGGCGGAGGGAATAAAATCTAAGAAGCCAAAAAAGAATATCCCCACCTAGCTCAGTGGTAAAGCATCCTGGGTTCAATCCCCCATACCTACCCCCCACAAAAATCCCCATCAAATATTAAATATATAATTCAATTATAAAGCTGCTGCTTTATTTTCATTTATTTTTTTGGTGCTGGCACTCAAACCCAGGGCCTTGTACATGCTGGGCAAGCACTCTACAACCAAATTACATCCCCAGCCCTGAAGCTGTGATACTTTTTTTTTTTTTTCAAAGAGAGAAGGACAATGAGAGGGGGAGAGAGAGAGAGAGAGAGAGAAAGAGCGAGAGTCAACTTTTTTTTTTTTAAGAGAGAAGTACAGTGTGAGAGAGAGAGAGAGAACCATTTTTTATTGGGTTTTTCACATGGCTTTCGTTGCTCTGACACTTAGTTGTGTACGTGGGTGCTGGGGTTTGAACCCGTGTACTCGTGCATGCCAGGCAAGCGCTGCAACTGCTGAGCCACCGCTCCAGCACCGAAGCTGTGATACTTTAACTCATGTGGTACTGGTACTGAAATAGGCAAAATAGTTCAATGAAACAAAATACGCCTAGGAAACGGGTCTGGAGATCAATGAGAACTGAATTTATGATAAAGATAACATTTTGAATCAGTGGTTGAATAATGAAATATTGAGGAAATAGTACTAGGACAATTGGATGCCCAGCTAGGAAAAAAATCTGGATGGCTCAATGATGGAAACATTTTTTAAGAAATTGGGATGGGCTGGGGCAGCGGCTCAGTGGTTACAGTGCTTGCCTGGCATGCGCGAGGACGCGGGTTCAAACCCCAGCACCATGTACACAACAAAGTGTCAGAGCAACAAAAGCCACGTGAAAAACTAAATAAAATTCACTATTTCTTTCTCTCTCTCTCTCTCTCACTGTCCCTCTCTCTTTAAAAAAAATTGGAAAAAAACGTACAAATGATGTAAAAAAAGAGAAAAGTTTAGATTAGTCTAAGCCTTTCTAAATAAGGCCCCAAACCAAGAAGTTACAGAATAGTCTCATAAACATGGGTAAATAAACAGGAATTAAAACTAACAAAGCAAAATAACTATAATAAAGAAGATTCAACTGCATACTAATAAAGACTAATCAGAAACATGATCATGATATAAAATGAACCAAGGGAGCCCACAGATGTAGCTCAATGGGAATGTTTCCTAGTATACAGGAGGCTGTGTGTTCAATCCCCAGGACCACATGAAAGAAGAAAAGAAAGGAAAAAATGCACAAGGATATTCAGCACAGTTTACAAACAGATAAACACGAGCAGTAAACAAGATACATAAACTCACTTTTTTTTTTCTTTTTTGTGGTACTGGGAACTGAACACATAGGTACTCTATCCCTGAGCCACATCCCTAGCCTTTTATATTTTTTATTTTGAGACAGTCTTGCTAAGTTGCTGAGGTTAACCTTGAACTCCCAATCCTCCTGCCTCAGCCTCCAGAGTCATTGGGATCACAGGTATGTATGCCACTGTGCTTGGCTCTAACATTATTATTATTATTATTATTATTATTATTATTATTATTAATTTGGGACTAGGTATTGAACCTAGGGGTACTCAACCACTGAGTCACATTCCCAGCCTCCCCCGCCCCCCCCTTTTTTTCAGACAGGGTTTCATTAAATTGCTGAAGCTGTTCTCAGACTGGCAATCCTGCCAGGCAGGGTGGCACATGCCTATGATCCCAGTGGCTCCAGAGACTGAGGCAGGAGGATCACAAATTCAACACTAGCCTTAGCAACTATCCAGGTCCTGAACAACTTAGCGAGACCCTATCTCAAAATAAAAAATAAAAAGGGCTGGGTTTGCGGCTCAGTGGTTAAGCACCCCTGGGTTCAATCCCTGGTGCCGAAACAAAATAAAACAAAAACTTCCAATCCTCCTTCTGAAGACTCTAGAGTCACTGGGATTAAAGGTGTGTACCACGGTACCCAGCTCAAACTTATTTTTAATTGATGACATACAACTAAACATGAGATGCCTTTTGTGTGTGTGTGTGTGTGTGTGTGTGCGTGTGTGTATGGGTGTGTGTGTGGTGTGGTGCTGGGAATTGAACGCAGGACCTTACGCATGCTAGGCAGGCACTCTTCCACTGAGATACAACCACAGTCCAAATGGCATTTTAAAACAACTTTATTAGTACAGTTGTTTTTTTTTAAGAGAGAGGGACAGTGAGAGTGAGAGAGAGAAAGAATCAATTTTATTTAGTTTTTCATGTGGCCTTCGTTGCTCTGAAACCTCCCTGTGTATGTGGTGCTGGGGTTGAACTCGTGTACTCGAGCATGCCAGGCAAGCGCTGAACCACTGCTCCAGCCTAAATACACTGTTTTTTAAAGCAGCTTTAGGTTTGCAGGAAGAAAATTGTGCAAGGTACAGAAAATGTCCATGTCTCTCCCTACCTCTCCTTCCCCAAATATTAACACCTTGCATAGTGTAGGATGTTTATTACAACTTATGAACCAATATTACATACATTATTATTAACTAAAGTCCATAGTTTAAAATAGGGCCATTTATAGATGTCTGTACAGAAGTGATCACGTTTATCCAGGGTGCAGAGTTTGCTATAGTGAGAAACCTGGACCGCCCAAGTATCCACTGATACAGGCCTGGCTCAATCCATAACTCTTCACTGAAGTCAAACGATGGAGCGTATCATTATGCACTGATGTTTTTCCCTTCTTTTTGGTGGTGCTGGGGTTGGAACCAGGGCCTTGCACCTGCTAGGCAATTGCTGTACCACTGAGCTATATCCCCAGCCCCTACATGAATTTTGAAAGATAAGGTACATCATTAAGTGAACATGCAAGCTTCACAACGGTATTTTAATGAGATAGCATTTTTGGTTTTTGTTTTTTTTTTAAAGAAGATCTTAAGGCTGGAGCAGTGGCTCAGCGGTTGCTGCGCTTGCCTGGCATGCTCAAGACACTGGTTCGAATCCCAGCACCACCTACACAACACAGTATCAGATAAACAAAGGCCAGATGAAAAATTAAATAAAGTTGATTCTCTTTTTCTCTCTCTCACTGTCCCTCTCTCTTTAGGAAAAAAAATTATGGAATGCTTCACAAGTTTGCCTGTCGGGGCTGGAGCGGTGGCTTGGTGGTTAGGGCACTTGCCTGGCATGAGCAAGTACACGGGTTCAAACCCCAGCACCACGTGCACAACTAAGTGTCAGACCAATGAAAGTCAGGGGAAAAACTCTATAAAAATTGATTCTCTCTCTTTCTCTCTCTCTCACTGTCCTTCTCTCTTAAAAAACCAAAAAGAAAACAAAAACAAACAAACAAAAAAAAACAAGTTTGCCTGTCATCCTGAAGCAGGGGTCATGCTAACCTCTGTATCATTCCAAGTTTAGCATATGTGTGGCTGAGAGAGCACAACGGTGATTACTTCTGATGCAGAGGCATTTGGAACCACAAGAAAAGAAGACTTTTCACCTTATAGTTTGAAGCTTAAATTTTTAATAACTATCACATTTTATTAAAAATAGTTTTTTTGTCTTTATTGAAGTCAAGTCACAGATATAAGCCCATAAAGGGTTTGGAACCCACACAGCTATCTGTCCCTGGGCTTTGGGTACTTTGGGCCTTTCTCTTATTTTTATATCTGAGAGGATTTCAAGGAAAAAAATTCCTACCCATGTTTATAGCAACACAATTCACAATAGCCAAACTATGGAACCAGCCTAGGTGTCCATTACAGAAGAATGGATAAAGAAAATGTGGTATGTCTACACAATGGAGTTTTATTCAGTTACAGAGAAAAAATGAAAGGATGGCATTTGCAGGAAAATGGATGGAACTAGAGAGCATTGTGTTAAGTGAAATAAGTTAAACTCCAAAGGTTGAGGGTCGTATGTTTTCTCTGATATGCAGAAGCTAGAGAGGAAAAAGGAAAGCAAAGATTGGGGTGGATTTCCTAAAAGTCAAAGGGAGGTCAGTAGAGGAGAGGGACCAAGGGGTGGGAGGGAAGGGGGAGGAAATACTGGAAGGTGAAGCCAAACTATACTATTATGAATATGTAACAACAAATCCCATCAATACGCACAACTATAATGCACCAATAAAAAATGTGGGGACAAAAATCCTTCTGACCAAGATCAGATGGTACTGTTGAAAACCGGTAGTTTCCAAATGAAGAAAGTAGAATTTGTTTTTAAGAAAGGACAGTGAGAGAGAGACAGAGAGAATCGATCTTTAGTTTTTCACATGGCTTTCATTGCTCTGACACTTAGTTGTGTACGCGGGTGCTGGGGTTTGAACCCATGTACTTGCACATGCTGAGCAAACGCTGTAACTGCAAAGCCACCGCTCCAGCCCCAATAAT
Source organism: Aplodontia rufa (assembly GCA_004027875.1). Taxonomy (NCBI): domain Eukaryota; kingdom Metazoa; phylum Chordata; class Mammalia; order Rodentia; family Aplodontiidae; genus Aplodontia; species Aplodontia rufa. The sequence goes on along the minus strand of PVKS010001876.1, from coordinate 12,399 downwards.
TTTTTTTTTAATCATTACAGAAAAAATGATTTCTCAGAAGTGTTTTATTTTTTTAGAAAGAGGGGACAGACAGAGAAAGCAAGAAGCAATCTTTATTTAGTTTTTCATGTGACTTTCATTCCTCAGACACTTCGTTGTGTATGTGGTGCTGGGGTTTGAACTCACGTCCTTGCACTTGCCAGGCAAGTGCCATAACTGCTGAGCCACCACTCCAGTCCCTCTCAAAAGTGTTTCTATTAATAGAAAGTTAATTTAAGCTGGGTGCAGTGGTGCACACCTGTAATCCCAGCAACTCAGAAGGCTGAGGCAGGAGAATTGCAAGTTCAAGCCCAGCCTCAGCAACTTAGCAAGGCCCTGTCTTAAAATAAAAAGGACTGGAGATACAGCTCAGTGGTAGAGCACTCCTGGGTTCAATCCCCTGTACTGGGGAACGAGAGAGAAGAATCATCTATGTACTATACATCATTTTATCATTTCAGTGTTCTCCAGAAGTCTTCTTGGTGTGATATGTCAATCATGTTTCAAGTGGTTGTAAACCTAGGGAGCACACTGTGGTGGCCTGCTCTTGCAGTTGTTAACATGATAGTGTGGGTATTTCTGGCATTACTACAGGGCCCAGAAACATGAATTTGGAGGAACTGTACACTTGATTCCCAAGAAGGAGCAGGAAGTCTGGAATTAGGAAGTTAGGGCTGAGGGTGAGCCGCGTTGGTGGAGTTGCCTAGTACTCCAACTGCAGCCTGGGTTCCACTCCTAGAACCACAGAAACAAAAACATAAATCACACTGATGTGGAGGTTTTAAGATGAGGTCGGATTCTCTGCTCCCGCTGGAATGGAATTGGGCTGGCTGCAGAATTCTGCAGCCCAAGTAGCCCGTTTTTAGTGTTTGCAGCTATTCCCAGTTCAAACTGGGAATTTGGGGTGGCTGCAGGTTTCTGCAGCCCAAAGTGTTAGCAGCTCCCCAGCTAAGAGCTGAGGTTTCCCCCACTACTGTTGAGCAGTGCATTGCAGTTCTTGGTGTGGAAATTCACCCCCGGAATTCGGCATCAATCTTCTGGGTTCTTGTCTCCTGAATTTGAAGAATAAAATCCACGGACTCTGTCTCAACCCTGTTTGAGCAAGAAGCCCTGAAGTCCCTTCTCCCTTCCTTTCTTTTTCCTTCCCACCCTCCCTCTGAAAAGAGAGTCATTGTGAGGAGATAGCAGGGTGGTGCTTGGCTATGATTGGCATCTTTGTATGTTGTACAAGTCTGTGGATGTAACTGAAACTACCTTTTCCTTCTGCAGTAGCCTGTTTCATGCTGAGTATAGTTGGAGACTTACAGCTTTTACGGAATCAATGTCTACTTGCCAACACATGCCTGATAGTGGGGTGAAAATAAACTTTTTCGTTCTATCCTTTAGTAGACATATTTGTCATAAATAGAACCTGCTTTTCACAATGAACCTACCCGAAAATCATATTGGCAGTTTGCATGATAACAAAACTCTTGAGCTACCCAGCCTGGGACGCAGGGGAGACAGCCTGAGCTCTTAGCCTCTCCGGGCCAGCTGTGTTGACTCAGTGCAGCTGGCGTCTTGAGCCTGAGCTTCCGCATCTGCAGGAGACAACAGCTGTTCCTGACTTGTCAGTTTACCATGAGGATTAGATGAAATCATGCAAGGATGGTGTTTGCAATAGAGCTGAGCAAACGGAAGGCTCTCGATGCCCGGTAGTTAGCTGCCAAAGTACACTTTCGAGGAAATTTTTTAAATTCAGAAAAACACACACATACGGTTTCTTTAAAAAATACAATGATGTTGTTCAAAATTTGAAACATTGTTTCTTGACAAACAAGAAGGATTCTTTTCCTAAGACCTTTAGGGGAAAATGTTATCTGTATTTTTTTTGAGCATCCACTACAGGTTAGATTCTGTTGGGTAACTCGGGTTGGATGGATCTGGAGCGCAGCCCACTGACCCTCCCATTCTGTTCCCGCAACCTGTTTAAACTTTCCCATTAGGATCTCAGGACTGCACAAGCGCCATCTTTTTATCCCCCCCATCTGCAACAGTGCTGCACCTCCCTCATCAGCACCCTCACCGCCACCCATAAGGTCTGGAATTGTCCGCCTTCGCCGGGGTGAGAGCTGCCCAATCCCTTTCCCTACTCTCTGCCCCATTTTCTCCTCCTCTTCATTTATCTGGATCCAAGGGTAACTTGGGCATCCTGGGGCTTGGTGCCCCCAAGCCATCTCACCTACTGGCACATGCCTCACTATCTTCCTGTGCCTGGACAGAGGACCCACAGAGGAAGTGAACATAGCAGGACGGCCAGGGGGAGGCGAGGGAAGTGGTGGAGGAAGAGTAATGCTAGGTTTTGCAGGAGCCGGGTCCAGAACACCGACCCTGCAGAAGCCTTGGTCCACTGGCATCTCCCCTCCAGGCCCTGGAGCTGTGCTTAGAGGAGCTGAGATGGTCTGCTGCCAACCTTCCAAGCACTCAGGTCAGCTTAGCGAAAAGTAGGACGGAGAGGAGAAACGACCCCACAAGCCCTCGATTCATCAACAGCGTACACATCAGGCATCTACAGTGTGAGCCACTCGAGGGGTACCAGTGCTCAGGGCCCGAGCCCAGGACCTTTCTCTGAGGCAGGTAACGTGCAAGGAGTGGAAAGCACCGCCTCCGGGCAGGGGGCCTCACGTTCCAGACACACTCAAGATGGCTGCATCCCTGAGCCCGTTAGTGAGCTCCGCGCAGGCGCAGTTCCTCTTGCCACTCCTAACGTGGCTCCACCAGTGTGCCCTGGGGCGGGGCCAAGGGCGGAAGTGGGTGTGACAGGGACGGAAGCCGAGGAGGTCTGGGAAGAAAGATACTGGGGAGTGGGAGACACAGGGTTCGGGGCGATGATTCCTCCGCAGGAGGCGTCCGCCCGGCGGCGGGAGATCGAGGACAAGCTGAAGCAGGTGGGGCTGGGGCTGGGGAGCGGGAGGAGGGAGACAAAGGGGCCGCGACCGGGCCGGGGCTTCTACTCGGGGAGGAGGCAAGGGTGGGAAGGGGCTTTCCCAGGGTTGGGGGCTAGGCCGGAGGGCCGGGGAGCCGCAGTCTCCTGGAGCCTCGCTCTTCTGGTGATGTCCTGCCCTGCTTTCTCCCCAGGAGGAGGAGACGCTGTCCTTCATCCGAGACAGCCTGGAGAAGAGCGACCAGCTCACCAAGAACATGGTGAGGAGCCCCTGGGAGGTGCAGACCGGCCTGCAGGAGCCGGTCCCGGCAAAGGCAGCGATCAGTGCCAGCTCTCTTCCCCTCAGGACATGCAGCCCCGCCGACCTGGACCCTGCTGGGGGTCTAAGTTCTGCATTCTTCTCTCTCAGCAAAGGTTTAGAGAGATTGACTAGGTGGGCTGGTACTGGTCGTGTGTGGTCAGTTCAAGCCATGGATGGTCTCCAGGGAGGTTGGCATATTCGGATTACTGAGTGCAGAGAATACTCAGCGTTCACCCCAGGGGATTTTAGGGATAGAACAGGCTCTGAGGTCCAACACACCTGGGATCTAGTGCTTGCCCTGCAGCCTACTTGTGTGGCTCCTGGCAGGTAACTCTTGAGTTTTGGTTAACTTGTCTGCTAAAACAGGGACGTTCTAACCTTCCAAACTGCTTGTGAAGGAAACATGAGCGAATGTATGTGAATACGTCTTGCACATGGCTAACATAAATAAGTGCTCAATAAATCCTTCTTTATTCCTTGGAGCAACAGGAAAAGCACAGATTGAGTAAATACAAATCCAAGTTTGTATTTACACATGCAATAATAAAGTGCTAGTCTTGATGTAATAAGATTCATCCTCAGTGAAGGGAGTCTGAAGGTACCAGCAGTGCATTTGAGGCTACTCTGTATTAAACTACTTCCTGTTCAGTAGCTTCAGAGAGAATAGAAATTGATATTTGGCTTTAAAGACGGAAGGAAAGCCATCCTGGGGTGATTTGATCCTTGACTCTCCTTCAAATCAAATTTCAAGCTATTTCTCTTGTACCTTCTACCAGTTACTGGGCGCATGGTAGGTGCTGGGGATACAGGGGTGAACAGGTAAGCCATGTCCCTTCTTGAATGGAACTTACTTTCTACAAAACCAGAGGAAAATGAGAAATGCCAATGCCTATGGATGGGTAGAAGCAGAGCTGGGTCGTCCCTGAGGCCTGAGAGCAAGAGGCTTCTCTCCTTCAGGTGTCTATCCTGTCGTCCTTCGAGAGCCGCCTTATGAAGTTGGAGAATTCCATCATCCCTGTGCACAAGCAGACGGAGAACCTGCAGCGGCTGCAGGAGAATGTCGAGAAAACCTTGTCCTGCCTGGACCATGTCATCAGCTACTACCATGTGGCCAGTGACACTGAGAAGATCATCAGGGAAGGGTGAGCTAGGTGCTGAGGGTCACATGCCTGAAACCTCTTGGACTTATCCCTTCACTTCATCCCCCACCCTCCCAGGCTGAGTGGGCCCTTTGCCTTCCCAGCCCCACAGGTAGGCTGGAGGAGTACCTGGGGAGTATGGCCAAGATTCAGAAGGCTGTGGAGTATTTTCAGGACAACAGCCCAGACAGCCCAGAGCTCAACAAAGTGGTAAGTGGCCAGTGGAGGAACGTGAGAAGTTTGCAGGCATCCGTCTCTGCCCTGATCTCATAAGGGATACTGGACAAGCTTAAAAAAGTATGTGGGAGGGCTGGAGCGGTGGCTCAGCGGTTTCAGCGCTTGCCTGGCAAGCACGAGGACCCGGGTTCAAACCTCAGCACCACGTACACAACTAAGTGTTGGAGCAACTAAGGCCATGTGAAAAACTAAATAAAGTTGTTTCTCTCTTTAAAAAAAAAAAAAAGGATGTGGGAATGAACAGAAAGATAGAGTACAGTATGCGTACTGTAGGCGTTAAGGCCTCTACTGTGGGGATTACAGAGTACATTTTTACAATTTAATTAAATTATATTTCAAATGTGAATTTAACATTTGACTTTTTATAAATGCATTTGTGATTTCTCCATTGTGGTGAAAAGTATGTAATCCAAAACTTACAGTTTTAGCTCGTTTTAAGTTTGGTGGCCTGAGGTACATTCACATTGTAGCAGCCATCAGCACAATTTCTCTCTAGAACTTTGTCATGTTCCCAAGCTGAAATTCTATCCCCGTTTAACACTAAGTTCCCATTCCACCCTTCCCTAGCCCCGGCCACCCCCATTCTACTTTCTGTCTCTTATGAATTTAATGACTCTAGGAACCTGCATCTATAGGATTTTTTTTTGCATCATCATATCTTTGTATTTATTTTTCATATTTATTTATTTGTTCGATACCAGGGATTGAACCCAGGGGCACTTAACCACCGAGCTACATCCTCAGCCTCTCTCCCCCCTTTTTTTTCAGACAAGTTCTTGTTAAGTTGTTGAGGCTGGCTTTGTTTTTTTTTTTAAATTTATTATTTATTAGATGATATATAGTTACAATTGAGGGGGAAACATTATCAAATATTCCAGAACAAATGAATACATACTTAGTTATCTAGGGCTAATGCCATGTCATGGATGCCCAGCTTGGGTTCCCCATGTTGCTGTTTCCCCCAGAAGAACCGCTGAGTTAAATGGATATCTTGGGGAGGTCAGACATCACCTTCTGAGATGATTCCCCTATATTTGGTTCTTCCAGTCTTCTAGGTGATTTTCCTAAGCCCTCCTCCCACCCTGTCCCCCAGCCTACGCCTCCAACTATCCTAGGGAGTCATTTCCCTGTTGCGAAAAGAATCATACAATTTGAAGTTATTATTAGCTTTGCCGTCTAACATACTGGTTCCCAATATATTCTAGCTTCCACAGATGAGAGAAACCATTCGGCCCTTGAGTCTCTGAGATTGGGATACTTCACTTTGCATAATTCTTTCCATCTCCATCCATTTCATCTCAAAAGCCATAATATTGTCTTCTCTAACGACCGAGTAGTATTCCATTGAATATATATACCAAAGTTTTTTATCCACTCATCGAATGAGGGGCATCTGGGTTGGTTCTATAATCTAGCAATAGTAAATTGAGTTTCTATAAACATTGATGAAGCCACATCACTATAATATGCTGATTCTAACTCTTTTGGGAAAACACCCAGGAGTGGGATAGCTGGGTCATAAGGTGGTTCCATCCTTAATTTTTTGAGGATTCTCCACACTGCTTTCCATAGTGGCTGAACCAGTTTGCAGTCCCACCAGCAGTGTGACAGTGTTCCTCTTTTCTCACAGCCCCTCCAGCATCTGTTGTTGTTCTAATTTTTCATTTTTTCCACTCTAACGGGAGTGAGGTGGTATCTTATTGAAGTTTTGATTTGCATTTCCCTTATAGCTAATGATGTAGAGCATTTTCTCATATATTTATGGGCTTTCTGGACTTCCACTGGTGAGAAGTTTCTTTTTAAGATCGGTAGCCCATTTATTGATTGGATTATTTGTGAGTTTAGTGTTTAGTTTCTTTAGTTCCCTGTATATTCTGGATGTTAGCCCTCTGTCCGAGGCGTAGCGGGCAAAGGTTTTCTCCCATCTGTTGGTTCTCTCTTGATGCTCTTGACTAGATCTTTAGCTGTGCAAAAACTTTTTAGTTTAATTGCATCCCATTCATTTATTCTTGACTTTACTGCTTGAGCCATGGGAGTTTTGTTAAGGAAGTAGCTGCCAACTCCTGTATGCTGTAGTGTTGACCCTACTTCTTTTTCTAGTAAGTTTTAAAGTTGTTGGCTTTAACCAGATCTTTGACCCATTTTGATTTAATTTTTGTGCAGGGTGAAAGGTAAGGATTCAGCTTCAGTTGTCTACACATGGCTGTCCAATTTGTCCAACACCATTTGTTGAACAGGATTTCTTCCACACTATGCTTTTGCCCCCTTTATCAAATATTAAATAGTTAAAGATACGGGGGTTTGTCTCAGGATCTTCTATTCGGTTCCACTGGTCTTCGGTTCTGTTTTGATACCAATACCATGCTGTTTTTGCTACTCCAGCTCTGTAGTATAATTTCACGTCAGGGATTGAGATACCCCCTATTTCTTCCTTCCTGTAGAGTAATGTTTTAGCTAGTCTGGGTCTCCTGTTATTCCATATGAACTTGAGAATTGCTTTTTCTATATCTGTGAAGAATGCCATTGGTATCTTGATGGGGTTTGCATTAAATCTATATAGGGCTTTGGGTGGAATGGCCATTTTTATTATATTGATTCTGCCTAACCGTGAGCATGGAATATTTTTCCATCTACTCAGGTCTTCTGTAATTTCTTTTCTTAGTGTTTGATAGTTTTCTTTGTAGAGGTCATTAATATCTTTTGTAAGGTTAATGCCCAAGTATTTCATTTTTTTTGGAGGAGATGGTGAATGGGAGAGATTTCCTGATTTCTTCTTCTGCGGATTTATTGCTGGAGTAAAGGAATGCTGGTGACTTACTAGAGCTGATCTTGTATCCAGCTACTTTGCTAAAATCACCTATAAGCTCTAGGAGTTTTCTGGCCGATGTTATTGGGTCTTCTAGGTATAAAATCATGTCATCAGAGAATAGAGATAACTTAACTTCCTCTTTTCCTATACGAATACCTTTGATTTCCTTGTCTTGCCTGATAGCTCTGGCAAGGGTTTCAAGGACTATATTGAACAAGAGTGGGGAAAGCGGACTGAGACTGGCTTTGAACTTGGAATCCTCCTGCCTCAGCCTCCCAAGTTGTTGGGATTACAGGTGTGCACCACCATGCCTGGCCTATTTTGTATTTTAAGCTTTGAGACTTAGTTTTAAGTTTTTAGTCTATTAGAGCAAGATGAGGGAGGCTGGGTAAAGTTTGTGTTGTTTGTGAGGAAGGGAGAGGATGCAGATGGGACGGGTAGGAGCAGAGGTCTGGGAGGGTGGGGAGTATTAGGGGAGGTGCCACCTTACACCCTGTCCCCTGGCACACCTTCCTGTGGTACCACAGTACTGGCCCCCAGGTGCATGCCTTGTCCAGAAGGGAGCAGGATGGGGAATAAAGATGGAAACTGACTTCTCTTCCAAAGAGAAAGCTTTTGCTTAGAGCAAACGTGCCACCTTTTCTCCGGTCATCACTTCTGTTAGAAGCAAGGATATTTTTGTGGCATTTTGGGATGAACCAGTAACCAACTGTTGATCTCAGACTATCCAAGGCCCCACCTGGCTGCCTAGAAGACTGACCCAATCGGTACCTTATCACACCAGTAACCCAGAGGGGACTACTGCAGCCTATGTCTCAAAGACTGGGCTATCAGGGGCCAGAGAAAAGTTTTATTTTATGTATGTATGTATGTATGTATTTAAAAGAGAGAGGGACAGAGAGGGAGAGAAAGACAGTCAATTTTATTTAATTTTTCATGTGGCTTTCATTGCTTGGACACTTTGTTGTGTACATGGTGCTGTGGTTCGAAACCACATACTTGCGCATGACAGGCAAGCGCCATATCCGCCGAGCCAATGCTCCAGCCCCTTATTTATTTATTTTTTTTTAAAGGATGAGAGGGAGGAGTGAGAGAGCATGAGAGAATCAGTTTTTATTTATTTTTCATCTGGTTCTGGTTTCTCCAACACCAGTTGTGTACGAGGTACTGGGGCTCAAACTCAGGTTCTCATGAATGCCTGGCAAGCACCGTAACCACTGAGCAACCGCTCCAGCCCCACAATCAAATTTTGATCACAGAGTAGAGAACTCTGAACTTTGGAATAGGATGGAGAAGGAAAATACAAAACATGAAACTGGGGTTTGTCCTGGAGGACAGACCACATTCAAGCAGAAATGCTTCTTTCTCTTTAACATCTCAATTGTGACATAATTTACATGCGATGAAATGTATTCATTTAAAGTATAAAATTTGTGTATTCACAAAGTTGTGCAACCATTATCGGAGTCGGTTTTAGAACATTTTCATCATCCAAAAAAGAAACTCATACCCATTTTCAGTCATTTTCCTTCCCTCTTCTCCCCGTTTCACTCAGCCTGTGGTAATCCCTAACCTATTCTCCGTCTATAATCTGTAAGCTTTGCCTATTTTGGACTTATATGTAAATAATGTCATATAATATGTGGCCTTTTGTAACTGGCTTCTTTCATTTAGCATAAGTATCAATATTTCATTCCTTTTTTATTGCCAAATAATATGGATACTCTACATTTTGTTTATCCATTTATCCCTTGATGGACACTTGGGTATTTTCTACTTTTTTATTTTTTCCTCCAGTACTGGGGATTGAACCCAGGGCACTCTGCCACTGAGGTACACCTCCAGCTATTTTTATTTTTTATTTTGAGATGGGGGGTTTCCCTAAGTTGCCCAGTCTGCCATGGAACTGGGATTGTCGTGTCTCAGCTTCCTGAGTAGCTAGGATTATAGTTGTGTGCCACTGTACCAGGCTCTACCTTTTGACTGTCGTGAATAAAGCCACTGAATCCTCACGCACATGTTTGTATATGGACATGTGTTTTGAATTCTGTGTTCTGAATACCTATCTCTTACAGGATGCGTGATTTGTAAATATTTTCTCTTATTCTGTGGGTTATCTTTTCATCTCTTTTAATTTATTTATTTACTTATTTAGTGATGTTAGGGATGGGACCCAGAGCCTTGCAAATGCTAGGCAAGCACTCTACCACTGAGCTACATTCTCAGCTTTTTACTTTTTTTTTTGGGTACTGGGGATCTACCCAGGGGTGCTTTATAACTGAGCTACATCCCTAGCCCTTTTTATTTTTTATTTGGAAACAGGATCTCACTAAGTTCCTGAGGGATCTGGCTAAGTTGCTGTGACTGGCCTCGAACTTGCAGTCCTCCCATCTGAGCCTCCTGAGTTGCTGGGTTTACTGGCATGTGCTACTGCTCCATCTCCAGCTCTTACTTACTTATTTTTTTGTACCAGGGATTGAACCCAGGGACACTCAACCGTTTAGCCACATCCCCAGCCATTTTTAATTTTTATTTTATTTTGAGACAGGGTCTCACTAAGTTGCTTAGAATCTTGCTAAGTTGCTGAGGCCAGCTTTGAACTTGTGATCCTCCTGTCTCAGCCTACTGAGTTGCAGGGATTAGTCTTTTTCCATTTGGCTTTCGTTACTCTGACACTTTGACACTTCATTGTGTACATGGTGCTAGGGTTTAAACTCTCGTTCTTTTTTCTTTCTTTTTTTTTTTAAAGAGAGAGGGACAGTGAGAGAGAGAAAGAGAGAAACAACTTTATTTAGTTTTTCACATGGTCTTAGTTGCTCCAACACTCAGCTGTGTATGTGGTGCTGGGGTTTGAACCCGGGTCCTCGTGCTTGCCAGGCAAGCACCAAAACCACTGAGCCACCGCTCCAGCCCCTAAACTCCCATTCTTGTGCATGTGAGGCAAGGGCTAAAACCAATGAGCCACCACTCCAGCCCCAACCCTCACTTTTTTGATGATAGCATTTGGAGCACAAAAATTTGCAATTTGGTGTAGCCTAATTTATCCAGTTTATCTGGTTTTTGTCTTTTGCAAATCCTTTTCTAACAAGACAAATTAGCATTGCAAATGAGAAAATAATCAACCAATACTTACTGAACAGCTCCTGCTTATAAAACCCTGAGTTCCACCTGTGAACATCATTCTGCGAGAGCATCAGGTTTTCTTCTCCTTATATTCTTTACCAAGACAGGCTTCCTGGTGTTTCTCCCCTAGGCTGAAGGAAAGAGAGCAGTGCAGGGAGAGGCCTGAGTCAGGGCAGCAGAGTGAGGGCTGGGAAGGGAGGGCTGCAGAATGTTGTGTAGCAGCAGCAGCCTGCGTCCTTCTGGTGTCCCTGCAGAAGTTGCTGTTTGAGCGGGGCAAGGAGTCACTGGAGTCTGAGTTCCGCAGCCTGATGACCCGACACAGTAAGGTGGTCTCCCCGGTTCTCATCCTGGATCTGATCAGCGGTGAGGATGAGCTGGAGGTCCAGGAGGATGTCGCACTGGAGCACCTGCCCGAAAGCGTGCTCCAGGATGTGGTCCGAATCTCCCGATGGCTGGTTGAATACGGCCGCAACCAAGGTGAGAGGACTTCCACAGGCTGCCCTGCAGCAGGCCAGAGGGAGCGGGACAGCTCCATTCTTAACCTTTCTGGATTTTTTTCTTCTTGTTTTGCAGTGCTGGGTACCAAACCCAGGCCCTCATTCATGCTACACGGTTCTCTACCACTGATCTACACCGCTAATCCCCACCTTTTTTCTTTCTTTCTTTCTTTTTAATAAAAGGAGGCTTAATAGGAAACAATATGAGCAATAATTCAACAGCTCCTGTGTCAAATTGTGAATATAGCCAAATCCAAGCTTCTGGGTTTTATTTTTTTTCATTCTGGGGTTTTCCCTCACACAAGCTGGGAAAACTCTCTACCCCTGAGCGACATCCCCAGCCCAGCCAAGGCTTTTCTTTATGTACCTTACTTTTATGTTTCTTAACTTTTTTTTTTCAGGGCTGAGGATCAAACTCGGGGCCTTGCGCATGCTAGGCAAGCGCTCTGCCACTGAGCTAAATCCCCAACCCCAATGTTTCTTAACTTTTTACTTAGTTGTGAAATTTTTTTTTAAAGGAAAAGAGAGAAAGAATCAATTTTATTTATTTTTTTCATCTGGCCTTTTTTTCTCCTTCACTTAGTTGTGTATGTTGTATATGAGTTTGAACCCGGGTCCTCGTGCTTGCCAGGCAAGCGCTGAAACCGCTGAGCCACCGCTCCAGCCCCCACTTACTTCTTTGAAGCCTACAGCATCATAACACAAAGAGGAGCACTGTTAAGATTGATTTAGGGGCTGGAGCAGTAGCTTGGTGGTTATGGTACTAGGCATGAGGACATGGGTTTGAACCCCAGCACCACGTATACAATGAAGTGTCTGAGCAATGAAAGCCATGTGAACAACTAAATAAAACTGATTCTCTCTTACTGTCCCTCTCTTAAAAAAAAAAAAAAGATTGATTTATACCCCTTCAAAAAATGTATGCCTTTGCATGTGTGGGTACATGTGAAAGAGAGAGAGGGAGATTAAATATGCGCATATTCTTTCCTTACTCCCAAATGTTCTACGCTTATTTATACAGTGTTTATACATTAAACACTGTAATATATGCAGTGTTTTAAACACTTCTACTATTTTTTAACTTTATCATATGCCTTGAAATTGTTTCATATCAGTACATGTAGATTTGGCTTCATTATTTTTTTTTTTTTTTAAGAGAGAGGGACAGTGAGAGAGAAAGAAAAAGAGAGAATCAATTTTATTTAGTTTTTCATGTGGCCTTTGTTGTGTACATGGTGCTGGGGTTCAAACTCGCGTACTCGTGCATGCCAGGCAAGCGCCATAACCGCTGAGCCACTTCTCCAGCCCCAGCTTCATTACTTTTAACAGCTGCATAATGTTCCCAGTCTTGG
>PVKS010001875.1:0-129904 GCA_004027875.1 Aplodontia rufa | reverse complement strand
AATCAATTTTTAATTAATTTTTCATGTGGCTTTCTTTGCTCCAACACTCTGTTGTGTGTGTGGTGCTGCGGTTCAAACCTGCATCCTCACACATGCTAGGCAAGTGTTACAACCACTGAACTGCTGCTCCAGTCCCCCCTCCCAACAAAAGCTCTTGTAAGAGAAATCCAGGAAGGCTGAGGTGATGATTAGGTTATGAGAGTCTTAACTCAATCAATGAGTTAATCCCCTGATGGGCTTGGTCAGTGTGGCTGGAGGAGGTGGGTCACTGGGAGCATGCTTTTGAGATACAGATTTTATATCTGGCATGGATACATGCTTCCCTGGAGCCATGCCTTCTGCCATGATGCTCAACCTCACCTTGAGTATGGAATGGAGGAATGGAGTCAGCCTTCCATGGACTGAACCTCTGAACCTGTGTACCCCTCAAATAAACTTTTCCTCCTAAAGTTGTTCTTGTCAGCATAAAAAGGTAGAGACCCCTGATATAAAACAAATATATTTAGTTAAGATTGACCAGGCCAAAATTGGGTTGTGCTGAATGGACAGACATACCCAAGATAAAATAATGTGGCCATGAGCCAAGGTCATTTTGACTGTGTATGTGAAGCAGCCCTCCGGAGGCTACCACAAGCTGCTGGTTTCAGATATGGATAGTTTGGCTCCCTTCCTAACCCGCCCTGCTAACCCACTAGGTACAACTTGAAATAGATAAACTGAAGCTTGCTGTTTACATTTCTTGGAGAAAGACCCCTTTTGTAAGCCTGTTTGTAAGCCTGCCAAAATTTTTCCTTTAAAAGCAACCTGCTTGAGTCACTCAGGGCTGCAGCTCTCCCTGAACTTTGCTTTGGAGCAGTGGCCTTGGTACACCAGCCTTTTTCTTCTCTTCTGTTCCTTCTCCTTCCCCTAAATAAACTTTTTTGTTTTTCTACTCTGGTCTCTGGTGGTCTCACTATGCGTCGAAAACCAGATCCCACTACAGTCAGGTTTTTTAGTCACATCAATGAAAAAGCTGACTAAAAAAAAAGAGATGATACAGGATTTTAAAACCAAATCCACAAATACTCCATAGTGATGTGGTGTCCTGATCAGTTAAATCCAGGCACTGTGTTGAATCGGGCTGCAGACAGTGACTGGTTCACTATCATGGTGTTTTCTGCCAGTTCTAAACAGTATTCTGAGAAAAGTGACCCCTCTCAAGTTTCTTCTGGAGTCTCTTCTGTCTGCTTTCTTGAAATTTCTCTGACTCCACAAAGCTGAGGGTTCTGCATGTTGTTACCTTGAAAATTCATCCATAAAGACTATGTATTCTTATTTTTGCCTGGTTAGAAAAATGGTTTCTATTCTAAGATGAGACTAATAAATAATAACTTCCTCAAAGAAATCTCATGAGCATTATTAAGATAATTAAATGCAGGAAAATAAAAAGTGTACAGTATGCTTAATAAAGACCAGTTAGATATCTTTTGAAAATTACTGATTCAAATGATAAAATTTGATTTGATGACAAGTATGCCAGGCCCCACTAAGTCATGCTCTTTTAATAAAGACCACACTCATTTCTATATTGATCGTCTAAAGCAGAATAGGTATGATATCTGTGGAGAATCTCCCTGAACAAGTTTTTCTTCATTATGTTAAATGAACTCTGGCCTTCAGTATCACAAAATTGAAGGCCAATTTGTTCTGGAAGGATTCCTTAGGCAGACATCTTGGGAGGTTTAGGACAGTGGAGTCCAATAAAGCATATAATAAGGTGACAGCCCTGGTTTCTTCTCAGCATCTCACCTTGATTTTTTTTATAGGATCTGTGATCTTAGGAAAGTTACTTAACTTTTCAGAGCCTTTATTTCCCCATCTATAAAAGAGTGGTGATAACACAGGATGAATGTCCCTTATCCAAAATATTTAAGATCAAATGCACTTTGGATTTCAGATTGTTTAGGATTTTGGAATATTAGCATGTACATTAGGAGATTTTTTTGGGGGGGGATTCAATTCTAAACATGAAATTCTTTTATGCTTCATATACCTTATGCACATAGCCTGAAGACAATTTTATATATTTTAGTACGATTGCATTTTGACCATGACTTGTCACATGAGTCAGTCAGGTGTGGAATTTTCCACTTGTGACTGATTTCATCTTGGTGCTCAAAAAGTTTCAGATTTTGGAGCATTTCATGGGGCTGGAGTGGTGGCTCAACAGTTATGGCACTTGCCTGTTATGTGTGAGGATGAAGGTTCGAACCTCAGCACCACGTACACGATGAAGTGTCAGAGCAACAAAAACTAGATGAAAAACTTAATAAAGTTGATTCTCTCTCTCTTTTTTCTCTCTCTCTCTCCATCTCTCTCTCTCTCACTAACCCTCTCTCTTAAAAAAATTTTTTTTGGAACATTTCAGATTTAGAGTTTTTGGATTAGTGATACTCAACCTGTAATAGCTTAGTATATCACTAAGCTATATTGTAAGAACTGAGAAAGAAAGGTTTCTTGGAAAACTATAAGTTGCTATATAAAGTATGCAATTACTTTATGGACCAAATGTCTACGTCCCTCCTAGAATTCATGTGTTGAAGTGGCATAGTACCTTTCGAAGGTAATCAGTTTAAATGAGATCATGAGGGTAGGGCCTTTATGATGGAATTAGTACCTTTTAAAAAAAAAGAGATAGGAGAGAGCTGGTTTCCTCCCTGATCTTCTGTGGTTCTAAGAAGACAGCAGCTGTCTGCAAACCAGGATGCAGGCCCTCACCAGACACTGGATCCACCAGTATCTTGGTCTTTGACTTCGAAGCTTTCAGACCAATGAGTAGTGAATGTTTGTTGTTTAAGTATCCTAGTCTATGGTAACTCTTGTATAACATCCTTAACTAAGACATATTATTAGTTGTACATAGAATAACATTAGTTTTATATTCAATAGTGATGATTAAAATCTGTGCCTAGTTCTGCATAGAAACACAGCCATATTAACCTGTCTATTGTTATAGGAAGTTGGTCATATGACTTTGATATTAAGGCATTGTGGGAATCAAAAACCAAATGATCATTTTAAGTTTCAAGCTCATAACATTGGCACATTATTAAATAACACCCTCACTCTAATCAACCAGAAGGGAGACATTAATGTAACTTATTATTCCTACCTGTTTAAAATCAAATGCATTATATTATTGCTATGTCATTGCTAAGCCAAATGAAATATTTATAAAGAAAAATACATATGCAGAATTTAATATAAAATAATCACACGTAAATTGTCTAAAAACAAATAAATACGTGGTTAAACTTAATCCTACATTAATATTGGTTTTAAAGGAAAGTCTCTAGATAGAGTTATTCATATGAAAGCATTTGAAATCTCTGTAATATGCATGCATGTATTTATATGTGCATGTATACCCACATCTACATACATGTGTACAGCATGCATTTCCCAAAGAAAGTTCCTTTTATGTGCTGCAAATAAATGAACAATTTTGATTGTCATTTCCTTCATTCCTTCATTTTTAATGTGGAGGAAGAATTTCATGAATCATTCAAGCTCTTTTTATGTCTGAAAACGTTCTACTTATCTTAGAAGCTGAATGATTTGAGACAAACTGACAGGCCTACTTTTTGTGTGTCTTTTAATATCCTTGGTAGCTAATGTCTAGCAGCAAAAACTACAGAGACATTTAGACATTCATTGCAGTCTGATTCTCCCTGAAGGAAAATCCTAAGCACCAATTTCAAAAGCAGGAGCTTTGCTAATGAGCAGCATTGCAATCTGTAGCCATTATGCTTTACTTTAAACCAGATTTTCTTACAGTCTTAAAGTACAAAAAATCAATCTCAGTGCCCTGAAGATTCTTCAGGCTATTGCTCAGCAATTAATCATGGAGGTGAAAATCCCCTATTTTCAACTTAATTGGTTGGAGGGCGACCTGTAGACACAAAAACTGCAATTCATGGCTCACCAATTAACAGCTACGCAAGAAAAGCACACATTGAGAACACTATTTATATATGTTATATAAAGCAGAATACTGCTTAATTCACATAAAACCTTTCTGGCCTTATTTATTTGCTCTATCTTTTCAGTTTCTATCTGCTGCTTCATTGAGTGAAAAGAACCTTTAGGCAGAGCTATTGAAGCACTCTTAAGCCTGCACTGCATTTTATTAAACATTCCAGGCCAAATCACAGATGCTGATGCTGGCAAAATAATCCCAGTACAACAAGCGGGACTTTTAGGTTGTTTGTCTTTTTAAACTTCAATATTATTTAAACAACAATAATAAATTGTTGTTGTTTGTTTTTTAAAACTTCTTTATTATTTTGTAAAGCTTTGGGGATCAGTTATGGTTTGACTTCCTGTGTAGTCAGCTTTAGTTATATTTCAAAATGCATTTGGGAAAGTCTCTCTTTACCAAGACTTAGAATGGTAGAATCTCTCGTTCAGTAGGGACCCTATATCAGGGAGGGTCCAGGCAGCATTCAGAACTGCATGCCACAAACTTGGAACAGTCACTGGCAAATCCAACTGTTTGATACAAGTTAAAGGCAAATATAGGACAGTTTCCTAATCACATTTATTATTTTTCTCTTTTTCTTTTCTTTATTTTATTTTTATTTTTTAGAGAGAGGGACAGAGAGAAAGACAGAATCAACTTTACTTAGTTTTTCACATGGCTTTCGTTGCTCAGACGCTTTGTTGTATACGTGGTGCTGGGGTTCGAACTCAGGTCCTCGCATATGCCAAGCAAGTGCTGTAACCACTGAGCCATCAAGTCAGTCCCTAGTCACATTTATTAATATTTTAAATTATGAAGCTATTAAGATTTGCTTGCTATTGACTCATTAATTTTCATGTGTTTCAGAAGAGAGTTCCTGGAAGAAGCATTTTCTCAATTAGCTTAATATTGGGATTAGGAAACATATCAATACTGATTTGAAAGGTGGAACCCACACAGCATTACTCTTCTTATCGGCACAGGGTGAGAGCCACAGATCTTGTCCAATCCATACCTCCTACGCAGTCAACCCTGACTTTGACTCAGCAGGTATTAGAAAACAGACCTTCTTGTCCCAGATAAACCTCCCATCCTCCAGATCATGTTACCTTTCCTCTCTGACTTAAGGCGAGTGGATGGTGACAGATCACTGCATTCAAAACCAGGACTTGGGGTTGGAACGGTGGCTCAACAGTTATGGTACTTGCCTGGCATGCATGAGAATTTGGGTTCAAATTCATCATCACATACACAATGAAGTGTCAGAGCAATGAAAGCCACATGAAAAACTAAATAAAATTGATTGTCTCTTTCTCTTTAAAAAAAATAAAGAAAGAAAGAAAGTTAGGATTTCAGTTTCTTGTCTTGGATTTCTGGACTTGGGCTAGCACTTAGTCAAGGCCTTGTTTTTCACACCTCTATAAAGATGTTTCATCTGTCTCACTACGCAGGTATGTAGCAAGAGCTAATGTATGTGAAAGTGTTTTAGAAATGATAAAGAATGAAATAAATTGGTCATTATTATAAAAAGTAGATAAATATCCATAATGACTCTGTCTGAGACACAAAACACACTGTCTAGTTCATGATTCCTGATTCATTAGGTCATCAGCTAGCAATCAAAAACAAACAACAAACGCAAAAGTAAAAGAAGACCAAACAGTTTCAATTATTCATGGTGGACCGATGTTTAAGACATTATAAATGTTTAACAAAATATCATTGATTGACTAATGGTGGTTTGTAAGACTAACAGAATTTTAAGGTTTACATCTAGTTATGATACTTTTTTAAGGACAGAAGATTATGTATAAAAATTCTAATTGTAAACATTTAGTCCAAGATAATTGAGTCAGATTAGGACTCAACAGAGAGAGAAAAATATAATGGGAGAAAAGATACATGCATTTTAGTCAAAAGGCTGTCAATTTGGGTCACCATTCAGACTGATTCTAGGAATTCACACTTACTTATTTTGTGCCTTGGGCAAGATCCTAATATCCCCAACCTGATTTTTCTCATCACTATAAGATGAATAAGGAAACACATTTTGCCATAATTCTTTTCTTTTCTCTCCGTCTTCTTTCTGGTTCTCCTCAAGAAGCGAGAATCTAAGTTAATAAAGCCTAGTTTTCTAAGTGCTTCCAGTTAGAAACACATAAAGAAATACCATTACACTAGTATTGTTGGGTTACTATTATGCAGTTATGGACTCAAGTGAAGCCTAAAGAGGCTTTCCCTGCCTGCTCTGTTGTACATTCTGTACCCCTTATATTTCTTTTTTTTTCTTTTTCTTTTTTAAAAGAATGGGAGATGGGGGAAGGAGGGGAGAGGGAAAAAACAATTTCATTTATTTTTTCATCTGATTTTTTGTTTTATCAATACTTAGTTGTGTATGTGGTACTGGAGTTTGAACCCAGTTGTGAATGTGGTCCTCATGCATGCCAGGTAAGCTCCTGATCGCTGAGCCACCACTCCTATACCACCCTTATACTTCTTGACGTCTCATAGCACTCATCACTGCTTGCCATGCTTGCTTGGTTCTTAATCAATTGATCATCTTTCCCCAGATGATCAAGAGTACTCTTCACAAGAGTAGGGATCTTGTCTGCTTTTGGGTGCTACAGCCACAAAAACCACACCAGTACCTGTTCCTAGTAGGAGCTAACATATCTTGCATATCAATGAACAAAGAACTAAAAGGGCTCATATTATTACAAAATGTTTATAAGAACAGACTTCTCATAATTTATTGGAATCATATTATTGGTAGCTTAGAGGGTATTTTTTTATTCTTGGGGGGAAGAGTCACCTATCTTGGTGCCAGTGGAGAAGAGCTGGCAGTGGTTAGGGTATACTTCAGAAGACTAACCCCAGCTAGGGCTTTGAGACCAATATGGGTTTCATACAAGTCGTGGTCCAAGAGAAAATGTAAGGCATCACGTCCACTGGCAGCTCTACATCCTGAAGACAGTCACCAAATTCATCCACTCAGTATCTTGTGAGCTCCCCCACGGTAGCGAACCTAGTGTTAGTGTTGGGGACACACTGATAGATGAAACAGGTATGTCTCCACCCTCACAGAGCTCATGGCATTATAGCCTAGTAGCCAACAGGAAGTAGAAAATGAATGAATCCACAAGTAGATATAAAATTGCAAATTTGAAAAGTTCAATGAAGATATAAAAGGTATATAAGAGACAATAATGGGGACTGTCATTTACATTGGGGATATTTACAGGCAGATCCTCTAGAAGCTGAGCCTGAACTAACTGCTTGTGCAAGTGATTCATGGAGAGTACTCACAGAAGGAAGTAAGGGAGTGAGAGTGGCAGGTTCAGGCTGGGAAAGAATCCTTGATATGGTTTCAGAAGAGCTCGTGGTCCAGCCTGATTCCACATACCTCTGGAGCATGAATGGCAGGTTGGAGTTCCTCCCACTGGGCAAGGGGGCCAAACCATTTTCCTCCTTATCACTTGGTAACTTGCTCAGGTGGCCCTGCCGGAGTAAACTTCCAGGCATCTGGCAGCAAGGCCATTCCCATCAGCTCTGGTGAATGGTGCATGTGTGAGCAGTAGTTGGCAGCAGCCCTGTGTAAAGTGCTAAGGATGGAAGCATTCATTTGCTGGGTGCAGGGCCGTCAACAGTATCTGCCCGAGCGTCTATAGAGCCTTCCCTAAGAAGCAATTCTGAGGTAAGTCTTGACATATGAGTAAAAATTAGGCAAAGAATCCCAGCAACTTGGCAGGCGGAGGCAGGAGGATCACAAGTTCAAGGTCAACCTGAGCAATTTAGTGAGACTCTGTCCCAAAATAAAAATAAAAAGTAAAAAGGGCTGGGAATGTGGCTCAATGGTAGAGCACCACTAAGTTCAATCCCCAGTACTACAAAACAAAAAAACAAAAAAACAACAAAAAAAAGATTCCAGGTTCAGGTAGCAGACATATGTAAAGGCTCTCAGGCAAAGGAAAACAAGAGCAAGATCAACAGGGCTCAACAGGGCTAGAAAATTGTGAGACAGAGGAAACAGGATTACCATTGTTATGGAGAGGGCCCAAATTATCCTAGGGACAATGGGAAAGCATTGAAGGATTTTAAGCAGTAAAGTCACATAAACCACCTCCCAATATTTTAATATCATTGTGGATTGGTCAGAAAAGAGAAAAGGGAAAACGAAAAGATGCTGGGAAATCAGATAAAAAACTGGTCTAGGCTATAAGGAACAGTGGTTTAGACTAGGGTGGAATGGGGATTGAATTTTGGACTCAAGATATAATTTGGAGGTAGAATTAACAGAATTTAGTAATGAATTATCTGTGATGGGGAAAATTGATATTTGGGACAGGGCCTGGGAGACCAAGGTAAGAATTTTTATGTGTTCTATTTCCTCCCCCACCTTGTCTTTTGTATGCAAAACATAGGCTTAGAACCTGGTGTTAAGGGGTGTTTATTTCCCTGTCTAGCCCTGTTAGTTATAGGGCATATTGAAAGAGACTAACTATAAAGAAAGGTAACAAACAGCCGTTCTGCAACTGGCAACCAAATAGGGGACCCTTTTACACAATGGGAGTGGCAGATCATGCTTTGAATATAAATCTTGCTGCTCAACCACTGGTGGCTTATTTTAAAACTGATGTGTGGTTTTCATTTCTATTTTTTCCTTCCTCTTCTTCTTCTTTCTCTTCCCAACTACTGGAGAAAAAAGATTAAAATTTTTCCTGCCATAAGCCAACTTGTCTGCACTTCTACTTACTGTCCACAACAATAGAGAAACTTTTTGTGGCGGGGAGAGGAAAGAAGGATAGGGAAGGATCTAGAGAGACAGTCAAAAATGTAGCATGCTCTATACCACCCCTCAGAAGTCCAATAATCCTTATGTAATCATTTAATTTTGGAAAATTCACAATCCAAACATATTGCTTGTAGGGGTGAAATATAGAAGAATCATGATTTGAGACTGGGGTGTGTGCAATGTGGAGTTAACTCTGGTTTAAGAACAAATGCATATCATATTGTTACTTTATATGCATTTATGATTATACAATAACTCACCTCCTTAATTAAAAAATTAAAAATAAAAGAATAAAACTCTGAACCTGAAGATTGGAACAATAGCTCCAGGATAAAAATAAAACTTTTTCTTTTTTAAAGAAAGAAGGACAGTGAGAGAGAGAGAGAGAGAGAATCAATTTTTTTTTTATTGATTTTTTCACATGGCTTTCGTTGCTCTGACACTTGGTTGTGTACATGGGTGCTGGGGTTTGAACCCACATACTTGCGAATGGAAGGCAAGTGCCATAACTTCTGCGCCACCGTTCCAGCCCCCAAATTAATCATTTTTTAAGGATAAAAAATAAACATTAATTAGATTTGTTAATAATGCTATTTGAAAAACAGCCGTTGTATCCCTCTTTTTAACGCCTTCTGTTCTCCTTGTGATGTGAGTCTGTTGCTTTTCTCCTTTGCTAGCAAAGCAATAAAACTTTTTTTTCCTTAAAATTTTGTCCTCATTATCTGGAAATAAAACTTTTTAGTTTTTTTTTTTATTGCTGCATTACAAACAAATGCAAACCTACTGGTTTAAAACAGTGTATTATCTCCGGATTTCTGTGGGTCAGGAGTCTGCTCAGGGTTCACAAAGCTGCAATCAAGGTCTTAACTGAGCTGGTATCTCATCTGACGCTAGATATTCTATTCAACAGCTCATCTAACTAAAGTCCACTCAGGATAATCTATTAAACTCGCTCAGAGTCAACAAATTAGGGGTTATGACACCATTTGAAAAATCCCTTCACTTTTGCCATACCATGTAATGTAATAACAAGAATGAGATTTTATGAGGCAGGAATTACACAAGGGCATGGGGTCACTGGGGTTCATCTTAGAATTCTGCTATCACAAACCGAAACTAAAAGATATCAATAATTAAAGAGGGTCATGACATTATGGTTTTAGTTTTCATCTTATGTTTAGGAAGTTTTTTAAAAAATAACTTTACCATTATAATTAAACTTCAGGATTAGAGCTTTCTATCCAAATTTTGTGAAATCATCAAAAGATAAAAAGAGAGGGATGCATATAAGAGATCCAGGCAGATAGGCAATCAAACTGCTTTGACTTGCTTTTTCTCCCTAGAAATTGACATTAAGACAATGGTCTAAGTAGTGGAAATTTTTCATCCCTACAATTTCCAAAGCTCTCTTTCTTTACTCAGACAACATATAACTGAGCAGATGTTAAAGGTTGGCTCAATCTACTTCTGTAAGAATATAACCATGTTTCAAGAAAAGCATCATGGAACTCAGGTGATTTGATGTTGCTGAAACACTTACATTGAGATATTTGTTGAAGTTTTTCTACATTAAAGGTAAAATCTGAATTCTGTCTCCATATGTGTTAGTCAGCTCCACATCACTATAACAAAATACTTGAAACTGTCTAATTATGAAGTATAGAGGGGTTTATTTTGGTTTATAGCTCTGGAAATTCAAGTCCAAAATTGATTGGCCCCATTGTTTGGGCCTCTGGTGATGGTAGCACATTATTGCAGGAGAATGTGGCAGAACAAACTTCTCCTATCAGGATCCAGGAAGCAGAGACAGAGGACAGGCCAGAGTCCCACAGTCCTCTTCAGAGTTATGCCTCTAATGAGCTAAGGCCCTCTCTCTAGGTCCCATCTCCGGAAGGTACACAGTGCCTCCCAGGAGAACCTCACTGGGGACTAAATCTTTAACATATGGATTTTTTTTTGGGGGGGGGGACACTACCCACATCTTCCCTGCTCCACTTTAGCAGACCCCTTGCTACAGGTACCACTGGAGACATTTAGAACAGAGCATCTCTCTAGAAGGTCCTGGTGGTCATCACTACAGATGACCCTCTCCTGGAGGGTGTGTGGAGTGACTGGAAGCCAGAAGCAGAAGTTTTCAGTACACAACAATCCAGTGTCCATCGAGAAGCACTGATGGGATACAAAAAGGGGAAGCAATTCAAGATTCATATGCACCCAAAAAAAAAAAAAAAAACCCTCTGGGCACAAAGATTCATAATTTAGGGTTATCTGGATCAGGAGAAAAGAAGATGAAATAAACAGAAGATCAGATTTTACTAGCATCGTAAATACTGGGCTTAGTTTCTTCTGGAAGACATTGTGATTTATATGGGGTAAGCAGGAGTTTTTCAAACACTACTTTTCTTGTATTGTACTTGATTATAGTTGATTCCTAGTTGGCAGGCACAAACCAGAAAGGATGTGAAGTTGTTTGTACAGAGTATCCCACATTTTTTTCTGCTTTTGTCCTTAAGGACAAATGAGGTATCCTGTAAGTATATACTCACACTGGGACAGCTACAGAGACTCACTCAAACTCAGAACCATTCAGAACAGAGAAAAGTGTAGAGAAAGACTTTGACAATAGACATGTGGGGACCTTAGGCCACATTCCCAGGGACTGATTGTAGCCTCAGATCCCATGGTGATTATACATTCAGTTCAGGGCCTCCTTCCTGCTCAATGCAACCTCCGTTAAGAGGCAAGAGACAAAAGGAATGAAGCCGAAGCTCTTCAATGAGTACAGACTGCACAAAGGCTGTCAGCACCGCCAGACGCAGGCAGCTACTCAGACTGTCCCATTACACATCTCATAGCACGCTAATTGTTACCTCATCACCAGGGGGTCACTGTAGAATAGGCTGGATCAGGAAAGCTTTATCAAACCTGCACTGATTTTTTGCTCCAGTTCATTTGCAATTCTCTTTATCACTTTATTAGTTATGGCCAGATGAACAATTCTGAAATTCTCTTCCTATTTCAATTTGTGCAAAACGCCTGTGGGGTGTGTGTGTGTGTGTGTGTGTGTGTGTGTGTGTTAGAGAGAGAGAGACAGAGACAGAGAGACAGAGAGACAGAACAGAGTATTTGAATGTATGTCTTTGATAGATCACAGTCAATAGAAACAAGGCAAGGAGGTATTCTTTCTCTGCTATTCCTCTCCCCTAATTTTTTTTTTTTTTTTTGTACCAGGGATTGAACCCAGGGGCACTGAATCACTGAGCCACATTCCCAGCCAGTTTTTATTTTTTATTTTGAGATGGGGGGGCTCTAAGTTACTTAGGGCCTCACTAAGTTGCTGAGGCTGGCTTTGAACTTGCAATCCTCCTGCTTCAGCCTCCTAAGTCACGGGGATTACAGGTGTGCATCACCATGTCTTTATGAACTTTTTGAGGAAACACTAGAATGCCTTCCAAGGTGACTATGCTATTTTAAATGTCCACCAGCAGTGAATGAGAGTTCCCATTTATCTACATCCTGACCACTACTTACTGCATTTTTGAATTTTAATTAAAGCCATCCTCATGAGTATTGTGGTTTCAATTTGGATTTCCCTGATAATTAATGATAACGATAGTTTTTTCATATACTTATTGGCCATTTTTGTACCTCCTTTTGTCAGTTTTAAAAATTGGATTACTTAACTTTTTATTTTTGAGTTGCAAAAGTTCTTTATATAATCTTGATAAAATCTCTTACCAGATATATGATTGTCAAATATATGATTGTCTTTTCACTTTCTTTCTTTTTTTTTTCCTTTTTTTTTTTTTTTTTTTCAGGGATGAGGACCGAACTCAGGGCCCTGCGCATGCCAGGCAAGTGCTCTGCCACTGAGCTAAATCCCCAACCCCTGTCTTTTCACTTTCTTGATAGACTTCTTTTAAGTATCAAATTTTTTAATTTTGATGAAGTTCAATTTATTTTTTCTTCAGTCTCTTGGGCTGCAGAATGTCTTTCCATTTATTTAGATCTTCTTTAGTTTCCTAAAAGTATTGCCTAATCCAAGATTACAAAGAGTTATATGTATATTTTCCTCTTATGGTTTTGGCCTTACATTCATATCTTTGATCTATCTTGAGTTAATTTTTGCATGTGCTATGAGCTTAGGGTCCAATTTTATTCTTTTGCATGTGGATCCCTGGTTGTCTCAGCATTATTTGTTGAAAAGATTATTGTTTCTCTGTTGAATTTTTTTGACACCCTTGTAAAAAAAAATCAATAGCCTGTAAGCGTGAGGGCTGACTTCTGGATTGTCAATTCTGTACCATTTTTTCATGTCTATTGTTATGACAATACTCAATTGCTTGATTACTCTTGCTTCGTAGTGTTTTGAAACTGAGATGTATGAGCCCTCTAACTTTACTTTTTTTATATATATATATAGAAAGACAATGGGGGAGAGAGAGAGAGGGAGAATCAACTTTTATTGAGTTTTTCACATGGCTTTCATGCTCAGACACTTAGTTGTGTACGTGGGTGCTGGGGTTTGAACCCATGTACTTGCGCATGCCGGCCCAGCCCTCTAACTTTGTTCTTCCATCTCAAACTTATTTTTCTGGGTGGGAGCAGTGGCTGAGCAGTAGAGTGCTTGCTTGGCATGTGTGAGGACCCGGGGTTCAAACCCCAGCACCACATACACAACTGAGTATTGGAAATACAAGAGGCAGATGAAAAAATAAAATAAAATTGATTCTCTACGTATAAAAATTTATTTTGACTATAATAGGTTTTTTGCATTTCTATATGAATTTGATGATCAGTTTGTTATATGAAGTTTATATGAAGAAACTAGCTGGGATTCTGAGAGGGATTGGGCTGAATCTCTACACTGATGTGTGGAACATTGATATTTAACATTAAGTTGTCTGATATGTGGACATGGGATGTCTTTCCATTTATTTAGATCTTCTTTAGCTTCTTTCAATGTTTTGTAGTTGCTGTTTGTGGTGGTGCTTGCCTGTAATCCCAGAGACTAGAGAGGCTGAGGCAGAAGGATGGCAAGTTCAAGTACAGCCTGGGCAACTTTGCAAGACCCTGTCTCAAAAAAAAAAAAAAAAAAAGATTGGTCATATAGCTCAGTGGTAAAGCACCTCTGGGTTCAAGCCCCAGTACCCTGCCACTCCCCACCCCAAGAAAAATTTTGTAGTTCAAAGTACAAGTTCGCAATTCTCTTGCTAAATTTATTCCTAAACATTCTTTTTAGTATATCATAAGTGGAATTGTTTTCTTAATTTCATTTTCAGGTTGTTCTTCATTGTTGAGGGATTGTTTTGCTAAACATAGAACTCTGTTGACAATCATTTCCTTTGAGCACTTTGAGTATGTTCTCCCACTACCTTTCCTGCCTCCATGGTTTCCAGTGAGAATTCAGGGATTGATCCTATTGAAGATCAAGTATAAGTAATGAGTTGCTTAGCTCTTGCTGCTTTCAAGATTTTGTCTTTGTCTATCTATAGTTGGATTACGATGAGTCTAGGTGTGGATCTCTTTGAGTTTATCCTGCTTGGACTTTGTTGAGCCGTTTGATATATAGATTATGTTTTTCATTAAATTTAAGATAATTTTGGTCATTATTTTTTTATTTTTTATTTTTATTTTTGAACAATCATACAAATTTTTAACAAAATAATATAAAATGTGTATAGTTTCTGGATACTAGATTTACCCCCAGGAGTGCCCCCCCAATTTCCCACCCGTATCCCTCCCTTCCCTTACCCACAATATCTCTAAAAAAGTATTAGGCTGTATAACATTACACCTTATCCGGATTTAACACATGATAATAGATGGTCATTATTTCTTAAAAAATTCTTTCTGCCCCTTTGTCTTTGTTCTTTTCTGACACTTCCATTACATGTGTGTTGGTACATAAGAGAGTGTTTCACAGGATTCTGATTTCTTCTCTTAATTTTCCTCAATTTTTTCTTCTTCTAATTCTTCACATTGGATAATTTCAGCTGACCCATCTTCAAAATCTCTGATTTTTTCTTCCACTTGTTTAATATTTGCTGTTGAGTACCTTAAGTGAATTTGTCATTTTAGTTATACCAGAATTTTGATTTGTTTCTTTTTAATTATTTCTCTCACTTTAATGAAATTCTGCATTTGGTGAGACATTGTTCTTATACTCTTGCTTAGTTCTTTATATGCTGGTTCCTTTATTTCTTTAAAAAATATTTAAAACCGGGGCTGGAGTGGTGGCTCTGCAGTTATGGTGCTGGCCCAGCATAAACAAGGATGCGAGTTCAAATCCCAGCACCCACGTACCCAACAAGGTGTCAGAGCAATGAAGGTCACATGAAAAACTAAATAAAAATTGATTCTTTCTCTCTTTCTCTCTCTTTAAAAAAAAAAAAACAAACAACATATTTAGGGGTTGGGGATTTAGCTCAATGGCAGAGTGCTTGCCTAGCATGCGCAAGGCCCTGAGTTTGGTCCTCAGTCCTAAAAAAAAAAAAAAAAAAAAAAAAAACTTAAAATCTCTTATTTAAAGTTTTGGTTTAGTAAGTCCAACATGTAGTCTTCCTCAGCTACATTTTTCTATTGATTGTGTGTATGAGGAGTCTCTGTATGTGTGTGTGTGTGTATGTGTGTATGCTTTCCTGTGTGTGACTATATTTCTTACTTCTCTGCATTTCTTAAATATTTTTTTTGAGAACTGGACACTTCAAAGAATATAATGTGTCAGTTCTGGATATTGAATTTTACCTAGGCCTTGTTGTTTCTGTTTTCTTTTGTTTGCTTGCTTGCTTAGGGATTTTTTCTGAATAAATTCCTTAAAGTTTGTATTCTTTGTCATGTATAGCCACCGAAGTCTCTGTTCCATTAGTTTAGTGGTCAGCTAATGATTGGACAGAGATTTCCTTAAATTCCTAAATCAATGAATTTCATAGTCTTGTTGAGGAGCCCTGTGTGTCACACCTTCACCTCTCACCCGTGCTTCCTGCTTGCCCAGAGCCTCAAGGTCAGCCAGAGGGGATGGGGGATGGGGGATAAGGGCCTTCTCAGGTCTTTCCTGGACATATGTATGGACCTGGGCATTTCATACAGTACTACGTGTGTGCGTGGCCTTTTGAATGCACAGAAATAAGTCTGAGCTTTTAAAGTCTCCACAAACCTGGTTAGCATATTTGCCTCTGCTTTATCTACCACCTCAAGCAGCCATGAAGTTAAACAATTGCCTTTGATTATTTTTGACTAATGCTCCTAGAAAAAGGCTTTTAAAGTTGAGTGGAATAAATTCAGTTCTCCAGATCTGAGGGGAAATCTAATGCTGTCTTTTACCCTTTTTGGTGATTGCCAGGCTAATGATTTTCATCATGTTTTTGAAATGTGATCATGAAGTTGGGAAAAGGGATTCAGAATAGGGCAAATTAAAATGCTACAAAAATCATTCTTTGCTGGGCATGGTGGCACATACCTCTAATCCCAGTGACTTGGGAGGCTGAGGCAGGAAGATCACAAAATCAAGGCCAGCTTCAGCAACTTAGCAAGGCCCTCAGCAACTTAGTGAGAACCTGTCTCAAAATAAAAAAATAAGAAAGGCTGGCGATGTGGTTAAATGCTCTGGTTTCAATCCCTGATTTTTAAAAAACCCAAAAAACAAAAATAACACCCCCCCCAAAAATAACCCCTCTCATTCTTCTAAGATTTAGCTGTTAAGATTTTTAATTGACAAGTAGTAATTATATATGTTGATGGGGTACAATGTGTTTTGATATATGTTTATAATGTGGAATGATTGAATTGGGCTAATTAATAAATTAATCACCTCACATACCTGTCATTTTTTGTAGTGAAAACATTTAAAATCCACCCCTTAACAAAAAAAAATCCACCCCTTTAGCAATTTTAAAATATACAATGCATTATTTTTTTTATAGTCACCATTCTGTGCAATAGATCATTGAAACTTATTCCTCCTGTCTAAATGCAACTTTGCACCCTTTGATCAATATCTCCCTTTTCCCTGTCCTGTCCACCTGCCTCCCCAGCTTTTTTTTTTTAATTTTTATTAGATGTATATAGGGATACAATTGAGGGGGAAACATTATCAAACAATCAAGAACCAATGTATATATACTTAGTTATCCAGGGCTGATGCCATATCATGGATGCCCAGCTTGGGTTTCCCCTGTTGTCATTTCCCCCAGAAGAACTCCTAAGTTAATTGGACATCTCATGGAGGACTGAGATCTCCTTCTGAGATTATTCCCTCATATTCCCACTCTCCAGTCTCCTAGAAGTTCTTCCTACACCCTACCGGCTCTTCATCCCCCTCCCTACACCTCCAAGTAATCTAGAGAGTCATCTCCCTATATCATTGAGAATCATTCAATTTGAAGTTATTGTTAGCTTAGCTGTCTAACCTACTGCTTCTCCATGTATTCTAGCTTCCACAGAGGAGAGGTACCATTCGGCCCTTGAGTCTCTGAGATTGGCCTCCCCAGCTTTTGGTAACCATTATCATACTCCTCTTTACTTTTATGAGTTTAGCTGTTTTTTTTTAATTGAATTAAATACTCCCCAGATTGTTGCACACTTTTAATTTCCAGAGTTTGAAAATGCTGATTCTGCTGATTTTTTTTTAATTAAGAAATTTGTTGAACAATCAAACATGCTCTACGGATTTTTTTAATGAGGTTTTTTATTGAAATTATTATTATGGAGGAGAGAATTTTCAAAGGTGCTTACTTTACTATCATTCTAAACTTCATAAATTTATTTCTGAGTTAATATTTGTCTATTGATATTTTTTTCCTAGTTTACTCCCTCCACCTGTGAAATAAGCAATAGTCTTAGGAAAAACCTTTTAGTAAAAAATGATTATCACTACAGATGTTCTTTAAAAAGTTCAGACTCCCACCTATTTCTTTTTCCTTTTTTTTTTTTTTGTGAAGAGACAGGGAGAGAGAGAAAGAATCAATTTTATTTATTTTTTCGTATGGCCTTTGTTTCTTGTGTCTGTGGAACTGGGTCCTCCCGCAGGCCAGGCAAGCGCTCCAACCAACCTCTAAGCCCCTGCTCCAGCCCCTCCCCGCGGTTTCTTGACTCTGTAACAAAAGATCACAGCTTTTACTTTTCTCCTGCCCCCCACTCGTTGAAGCTTTAACCTTGTGCTCTATAGGAAGGGAACCAAAAGCATGTCAAATTATAAAGAAACATACTTTTAAGTGTTTTTATTGTCAAATCTTTCTTCTGAACATGATTCCAGGGACGCACAGGGTAAGTTCCAAGTCTCATTCAGTATATGAGGGAATAATAGTAACGAATGGGTATCATTGGTTGAATAGGAACTCTTGGTGTCATTCAAGCACTCTGATTTCTTAACTCTGCTCTGGTGCACTTAATTTTTGTAGATTTTATGTTCTCATATATTGGCTGTAAATACTCTGATAAATTAATAAAATCGATTATACTAAAAGGCAAATTAAAATTCTTGTTAAAATTTCCCAGATGCTTCCTGTGATTATATATAAATATTTTTGTATATACGTGTAAATGTTTGTATTTCTTTAACACACGTTTGTTGTAGAAACATGACGGAATCACCTTGGCTGTCCTTGCTTACGGAGTGACTTTTATGAGGTGAATCACAGCAGAGGGGATGAGTGGAGAAAGAGAGGACCAGAAAGATTGGTGGAAGTCAGATCACGAAGGACTTGATCTGGTTTGCTTTTAAGGACTGTGAATTATGGTTCTTATTCGACTTTTTCCGGTCAGTTCCAACCACCAGTGGAATAATATGCTGAGTCGGGTTACTTTTAACTCTGCCATATTTGTGCCTTGCACACTGCAGACGATCGACAAAATTAACTGATGACACAGAGGCTTCGACAGACTCCGTAATTCGCGGATACAGACCCCTGAACACCGGCCCAGGTCCCAAGTCCCTGACTGCTACAAGGAGTGTTATTCCCACCACGGCCACAAGGTGGGGCCCCCTTCCGCTCTGGCCCTCGGTCACGACCCCGGAAGCACATTCTCGCTCTTGCCGTCAGCGGAGATGGCGGCAGCGGCCCGGGCGTTCGTGTTCCCCGCAGCGCGGCGGCGGTTATGGGGTTTCACCGAGGGACTCCTGGTTCGAGGCGCCTCCAGCAAGGTGAGCGTCTCTCCCCTGATCCGGGTCCCGCCGGGGGCCGTGCCTCCGTGCAGCACCCCCGAGCGTCAGCCCTCGGATCCCAGCTGCGGGTTAGGCCGGGCCTCCTGCACCGGGACCCGCCGGACTCCGGCGGCCTGGAGACGCTGAACGCCGGCCCGGCCACAGCGGGCGGCCCGCCCGCCACGTGAGCTGCCAGTGAGGTGTGGGCTGACCCTGGTCGCCTGGCTCCCAGCTGGTCATTGTCACCACCGAGATGGTAGTGGTTGCCCGTTGGGAAAGGGAACTGGTGACGTCCGTTTCTGCCCAAGACTGAGCTCTGCCTTCAGCTGGCTTCCCATGACTAAAGTAAAATTTTGTTTGTATTTGCATTTTTCTCGTGGGAGAGTTTCTTTCTCCAAAGGGATGTGGGACTTTAATGTGTGATTTGATTGTGTGTGCGCGTGTGTAAGGAAAGGAAAAGGAAAAACTGCGGAAGGGCGAATAGTTCATACAAACAAGCCAGTGAGCTCAGTGTGTTGGAACAAGTGTATTTCTTCTTCCTATGCGCTTCCTGTACCCGTCCCAAAGTGTTTGCTTTTCTTGAACAGTGACAACCTAAATCTCATTTCTCTATGTAGGCGTTTATATGTTTTCATCTGCTTATTTTCTCCATAAAACAAAACATTTCTAGGAGAAGTTTTGAAATGAAGTTAGTTTCTTTCTGGGTATTGGTAATAACTGCTCAGCTTTCCCAAGGAAGAGCATGTTTATAATCACGTTGCTAGCTTTAGGAGAGTAGTTGGTTAAGGAAAGTTTCTAGGCTAGGCAAAGGGGTGGATTCCAGAAGAACCAAAGTTTAGGAGGAAGGAGATTTTTGGTTTGCATTGCTTGGGCTCTAACCCAGGGCCTTATACTTCCAGTTGTTTTACTATAACTGAGTTATACCCCCAGCCCAGGAAGGAGTATTTTACAGGGAGAGTCTGTTTGAGATAGATTGGATGTTCTAATCAATATTTAATACCAGAATAGTAATGTGGTTTACTTCCCTCTCTTCCTCCTCCTACCCCAACCAGTCATTGTATTTTGGAGGGACCAGATTGAGAAGTACGCAGGCTGCTACACAAGTTGCTCTGAATGTTCCTGAAACACGGGTAACGTGTTTAGAAAACGGACTCAGAGTGGCCTCTGAAGACTCTGGACTGTCAACATGCACAGTAAGTGACTCAGGCAACCTTCTCAGAGTGATGCCTCATTTAGGAGAGAGCAAGCTATTGATTTAAACTTTTAAGTTGACTTGTGGTTAAAAAATGGTGGTGGTTATTTTGCCTTGATAGGTTTCTCTGATTTCTAAACTTTTCTTCCTGTTATACTTCCATATCAGGTGCATTTGTACACTGATGTATTGTTTATCTGTTTCTTGCAGACTATTGCGTTACTTACTGTTGGTAGTGTTGATAATGAAAGAGGTATATTTGCTGGGCCACCCTGTGTGAGATGTTTTTGCATATATCTTATTTGATTTTTAAAATATTCCTTTACAGTAGCCATCCCACCTATTTTATAGTTGAGAAAGCTGGTTCAGAGAAGTTAAATGGTTTTGATATGCAGCTAATACATGGATATCAACCTGAGCTTTCTGCACTCCTTGATGGGTTTTATTTGTTTTGTTGATACTGGAGATGGATATCAACCTGAGCTTTCTGCACTCCTTGATGGGTTTTATTTGTTTTGTTGATACTGGAGTAAACCCAGGGCCTTGTGCCTGGTAGGAAGCACTCTTATAGTGAGCTACACCCTAACTCCCCTCCCCCATATTCTTTATGCCACACTTATTAATTGGTGGTAGTAATCAGTTAGGCTAATCTGGGTCCTTACTAAAGCTCTTAGGTAAATCCTTGTAGCACCCATCACTAGCATGATGGTCAAAAAATTTAAGTCTCAGTTCATAGGAATGAATTGACTCAGGAGAAGAAAACCTTAGTGTTAGGACTGAAAAGCATTTGTCAGAAAAAGGAAGGAGACTTCCCTCCCCAGAAGAAAAGATTGTTTTACCTAGTCGTTATTTGATTACATTAAGGTTGGACTCTGGATTGATGCTGGAAGTCGATATGAAAATGAGAAGAATAATGGAACAGCTCACTTTCTGGAACATATGGCTTTCAAGGTAAGTTATAGACTTATTCAACAAAATGAATTCTCTTTAAAAGGCAGTAAGTGTAAAATTTCATGCTTTAAAGGCAAGTACTGTACTTCAGTAGTATGGCATTGTTTTAGTCAGCTTTTTCACTGCTGTGAGCAAAGGACCTGACAAGAACAATGTTAAGGAGAGAAACTGTATTTCAGGGCTCATGGTTTCAAACTGAGACCTGGTTTCAGGTGTTAGTCCAAAGATAGCTGGCTTCTTCCTCTGGGCTTGTAAAGCAAGAACATCATGGTGGTGTGGTGGTTGAAAGTGGCCCAGGACATGATTAAGAAGCAGAGACAGACTAAATTCAGCTCACCAAAAATACACCCCAAAGGCATAGCCCCAATGAGCACCTCCTCCAGTCTTACCCTACCAATCTGCAGTTACCCTGTTGACCTCTATTAAGGGAGTCAATCCACTGATTAGGTCAAGACTCATAACCCAATCATTTCACCTCTAATCTTTCTTGCTTTGTCTCAAACATGAGCTTTTGGGGGACACCATACATCCAAACCATAATAGGTGTGTTTTATTTTTATCTAGGGCAGTATCTGCAACAATTAGTGATAATTGTTTTGTAAAACTGAAGTCAATTTTCTCTTGAGATGCAAGGGTTATTGGAATGAATATTATTTTTGAAGCCTAATGTATTTTAGAAACCAAATTTGTTCCTGCATGAAACTGACATGGTTTTGTCCTCCATTATCAGAAGTGTTTAGAATAGATGAAGGATAAAGGAAGGTATCATAATTTGTTTTTATTCTTTTATTTCAAGGGTACCAAAAAGAGATCGCAGTTAGACCTGGAACTTGAGATTGAAAATATGGGTGCTCATCTCAATGCCTATACCTCCAGAGAGCAGACTGTATATTATGCCAAAGCATTCTCAAAAGATTTGCCAAGAGGTATTATTTATACTGCAGATAATTTAATTTTCATGAGGGTTCAAAAATATTTAGTATTGTTTTTATGTCTGTCATAAAAGAGTAACCCCCAGAAATATGAAAAAAATGAGCCAAACTCTGGGAAGGACAGAGCCCCTGCCATTGGATGTGGAATAGCAAAGGGGTCTCCTTGATGAATCTGAAGTGGAGGTGCTCTCTGATGCAGCTCCAACTTTAGGGATTTGCTTGAGATTTTTAATCCCCTCAGTTGGATGAAGCTGGTAAATGAGGTAATAATCAGATGTTTATTGGTCTCCAAATTTTTGTGATCACCTTATCAGTAAGAAACTTGATCATATAATTTCAGTATGTGTATATTTATAAGTTAAATACATGTACTGCTATTCTAGTATGTAATATTAAAGATATATTGAAAAGAGATTTAGATTAAAACAAATACTAGGGAATAGGAACCCTCACCTCCTGCAGTTTAGAAGCCTATCAGGCTAGACTGCTAACCCACATAAAAGGAGGATCCTTTTCTTTCTTTTTTCCTTTGGCTGTGCTATGTATTGAACCCAGAGCCTCAGGCAAGCCCTCTACCACTGAACCCAAGGAGAATTTTTCTTTCTTTCTAATGAGAGAATCAATTTTATTTATTTTTTCATCTGGATTTTTCTTTTCCAACACTTAGTAGCATGTGTAATGCTGGGGTTCCATCCTGGGTCTTTGCACGTGCTAGGCAAGTGCCCTACTGCTGAGCTAGTGCTCCAGGCCCTCAAGGAGAATCTTTACTCAGCCATGTGTCTTAGCTCTTCTCTATTCATTTTCCTGGACCATGGCTCATCTGCTTGGACAGATGGGTTTTGTTTGGATTCACTGATTTTTTTTTTTTTTTTAAAGTGAGGGAAACAGAATTAATTTTATTTATTTTTTTCATCTGGCCTTTGTTTCTCCAACACTTAGTTGTGTATGTGGTGCTGCAGTTTGAACCCGGGTCCTCACACAGGCAAGCGTTCCAACCACTGAGCCACTCATCGCTCCATCCCTCACTGATAATTTTTAAAAATAATTTTATTTATGGTATTTTCCTTAGGGTCATGATCTCAATCCCAGCTTTAATATTTGTTTTGTTATATTCTTGGTATTTGGACATAATTGGTTCAGAGGTAATGCACTGTAAAGTAACTTAAACCAGAGAACAAAAGTTTACAGTAGAGCAAAAAACTTAAGATAATGTTTATTTTATATTTAATAAAACTTAGATTGTGATTATAACAAAAATGGATTTTTTTGAGGTATGTAGTTTTTCTTATAAAATCATTTTACTTTAGTTTTTTTACAAAATTACGATTTGAGAAGACAATTCTGTAAGTGGTTCATTGGAGACATATTTTAGACCATAGTGATTTCTTCTTTATATAGCAACCTCCTTGCTGTAGGAAATTTAAAAAAAAACTTGGGTAATATGAATGCTTCTGTACATACCTACATGTTTTTGGTATAATATAGATAATTTTCTACCTTGTAATTTTCATGAAGAACAATCTATATTAATATGCAGATTTCCAAGGTATTTTTTTAAAGTAATTGAGTCACTACAGAGTGATGGAAAATTTAAAACTGTTTTATTCCCCAAGCTTATGCCACAAGGGGATTATATTTTATATTTTTAGTTTTAATATTGTCCTAAGGTATATTGAATATATGGAAAATTTTTCTTCTTAGGTTATCATTTAGTTAATATCAGGTGTCATGGTTTCTGATGTTCATTTAAGAGATTTTGATTATAGGAATTAAGATTCTTAGTATTTTTCTGCTTGTTTTAATTTCATTTAGCTGTAGAAATTCTTGCTGATATAATACAAAACAGTACATTGGGAGAAGCAGAAATTGAACGGGAACGTGGAGTAATCCTAAGAGAGATGCAAGAAGTTGAAACCAATTTACAAGAAGTTGTGTTTGATTATCTTCATGCTACAGCTTATCAAAATACTGCACTTGGACGGACAATTTTGGGACCAACTGAAAATATCAAGTAGGTATAATTCTCACATTTTAGAATTTTTGGACAGAAATTTTATGAAATTTATAAACTTTCAAAAAGTATGTTTTACTGGATGTGGTGGTACATGTCTGTAATCACAGCAGCTCTGGAGGCTGAGCCAGGAAGATCGCAAGTTCAAAGTCAGCCTCAGCTTTAGTGAGGCTCTGAGCAACTTAGTGAGATTCTGTTTTAAAATAAAAAATAAAAATGGGCCAGGGATGTCGCTAAGTGGTTAAGCATCCCTGGGTTCAATCCCCAGTGCCAAAAAAAAGTATGTTCCAAAAAACAAAAATGTTTTTTACCCCTGATAATCTGAATGAAATCACGTGGCTTTCCTTAAACCTCACATAACTCCCAGGTGTCTGGGCTCATAGCTGTTTCTGGAATAAACAAGTAATGGCATCATATCTGCCTTTGTTGATATAGAGTTGAAGTTCTTTGATACTTATTGCCTATCTCCTATTTCTGATTGCTTTTAACTCTTAGAATACCTGGTTAGGACCAGTTTGATTTCAGGTATATTATGTGAATATCTGTGTTTTTTATTTTCTTTAAAATTTCTTTCCTTCGTTTACAGATCTATAAATCGTAAGGATTTAGTGGAATATATAACCACACATTATAAGGGGCCAAGAATAGTGCTTGCTGCTGCTGGAGGTTAGTCAGTTTAAATTTCTATAATGTTTTAGACAACTTGATCAATGCTTATCAACTTGATCCTATTGGGAGATAGCATAAGAGTTTTTATTTACAGAACAAATTATTTAAGTGTGTTGTGTTAGGACTTTCCCTCTATCTTCTTTTTAGTAGGTTTCATTTAGAGAAAAACTTAACATTCTATACATATAGTAGAATTTACTTACTAGACAAGGCTAATGAGTGAGCTGGGAAACAGTTGTACTTGGAAATTAGTGCTCTGTAATTAGAAACTCTCCTTGGGGTTTTAAATTATTGCTTGAGGCACAGTTTCATCCTTGGTCAAGTGCAGAATGGATATGTTCATTCATTCTTTCATTTGCTCAATTATTCACTCAGTAGGTGTACTGAATACTGAGAAGGGGGAAGTACATAGGGAGCCATGAGATGTGCAATGTGAAACTAAACGTGCAGGTGGCATCAGATTTCCTTGGAGACATAAAACCAGTGAATCAAAGAAAATTCACTTCAGATTCTGCTACATTTCCTGGCAGTCTGAATTTAGGCCAATAGTACTTTTTGTGGTAGGGGTAGGGGGAAGTGCTAGGGATTGTCTCCA
Source organism: Aplodontia rufa (assembly GCA_004027875.1). Classification (NCBI taxonomy): domain Eukaryota; kingdom Metazoa; phylum Chordata; class Mammalia; order Rodentia; family Aplodontiidae; genus Aplodontia; species Aplodontia rufa. The sequence goes on along the minus strand of PVKS010001875.1, from coordinate 104,621 downwards.
GGGGTGCTTTACTACTGAGCTACATCCCTAGCCTTTTTTTAAAAAAATTGAGACAGGGTTTCACTAAATTGCTGAGGCTGGCCTTGAAGTTAGATCCTCCTGCCTTGGCCTCTGGAGTTGCTGGGATTACTGGAATGTGCCACCATGCCTGGCCCAAATAGTACATTTTAATTGGTAGTTAAATTAACTTTTTTTTTTCTCAGTCTTTTAAAATTAGAGCACAGTGAAGATAGATGGAGTGTTTGTGTGTGTGTGTGTGTGTGTGTGTGTGTGTGTAATATTCATAAGTTTAGATTTTTCTCTCTTCAGAAATTATAGTAAATTAAAGTTCTAGTTGCTCTGGATGTACTCCTGACTAATTACTTGGGGGTAGTGAAGAAGACAAAAGGGAAGGTTAAATATCTCAAACATGTTATCATTGTAGTTCTTAGTTCAATTGTGTTACCTTTGTGTGGCAGACAGCAGTAGCATTGAAATTTTTAATTTAGAGTAGCCAATATTATTTCTAAAATGACTGGTGTTGAATGGGGCCTGGTTAGATGGGGCCTCACTGCCGTTATTGGTGGCATATGGACATAGTAAGTTTTATTTTGGTTTCTGCATTCATTTTCAGGTTGTTGAAGTTCAGATTAATTAGCATTTTATTGGTATATAAATGTTGATCTGCCTTCTAAATGATGGCATCTTAAATTCAATGAAATAGACCATTTTAATCCTCTGCTGACATCTTCTAAGTTATCTCAGCTACCATGAGCTTTTATTTATTATTTTGCTTATTTATTTTTTGGTACCACGGTGCTTAACCACTGAGCCACATCCCTAGCTCTTTTTATATTTTATTTGAGACAGTGTCTTGTTAAGTTGCCGAGGCTGGCTTTGAACTTGTGATCTTTCTATCTCAGCCTTTGCTGGGATTGCAGAGTGCACCACTGCACCTGGCTCAGCTACCATTTGCTTTTAATCTTCAGTATTTATAACTTCAATTTGCCTAATAAATTTTTGTATTTCACCGTCTTTAAAAAAAAAATTATAGGTTCACCTACATTTTACATTAAGGTAAGTAGAAGTGGTATTGGAGCAGGAGCTTAGTATCTGGCATGTCCAACTAAAAGGGTTAGTTGGTAAAGGTAATAAAATAGTGGTGTTGTTAGGTGCTAAGAACTATGTGCTTCATGGTTCTTCACTCTGAAACTGGCACCTTGTACCGCCACAATATTCTGTTTTTGTTGTCACCCCTGGATTGATAGCCAAGGTGATTCTCCTACATAGTAATTCCAAGAATAACATATAATTGTACACTATCTTTACACCACTGATTTGGAGAATATGAGTGTAAGTTATGCTTTCATTATCTTGTAGAATATTTACAAAGGTCTAATATTTTTTAAAAGCACTTGTACATGTCTAAATTTGTTTTTTAAATCTCTATTTGTATGTAAGAATCCTTTACTGACTAAATTTGTTTGGGGTCCCAGTTTGGATAGTAAGGGATGTAGACTCCAAGTAATCAGTTTTGGATATCAAGTAGTGAGCATGTAGATACCTTTGAATGTGTTCAGAAATTTAGATGACATTTTTGCTGAGCTCTGGTAATAAAATTCAGAGAATGAAACATCTATGTATCCAGCTTTCTTTAAATGAGATGAAGCCCTACTTTAAAAAATAACTTAGTGAAAATGGACTTTTGCTAGGTTGCATCCAAGAACTTCTTATAACTTAATATGTTTGTAAAGAAACTGGTATGTTCAGATTGAATTATTGTCTTTAGCTGTGAGTAAAATTCATATTGATGAAAACTGTCAGTTGCTTTACAGAATGAGAAAACTGTGCAACCCAAGCCTTATTAACACCAAGGAAGTAAGTGTTGTCAGCCATTTACTCTTAAATGGTTTTTAATGAGTTAATGCAAATAGTTCATGTGTCATGTACATCCCATACCACCTAGTTTATTGTAAAGCAAAGTACTGGCCGTTAGCTATCTTTGATTGTAGTGCTGTTAGATATAAATGAAAAAATTTTTTTTCAATTTAGGTGTTTCCCACGATGAACTGCTTGAATTAGCAAAGTTTCATTTTGGTGACTCTTTGTATGCACACAAAGGAGAAGTACCAGCTTTGCCTCCCTGCAAATTCACAGGAAGTGAGGTAGGGTAAGCCTCTTAGCTAGAAATTAGCCTTTTGGAATCTTGTGTTGCATTTACATACGAGTATACAAAATGTACGTTGTTTATTTATTTATTTTTTTTTTGGTACTGGGGTTTGAACCCAGGGCCTCATGCATGCTAGGCAAGTCCTCTACTCCTAAGCTAAATCCCCAGCCCTTTTTAAAAATATATATTTTGGTTTTTGAGATGGGGTCTTGCTAAGTTACCTAGGCTGGCCTTGAATTTGGGATTCCTGCTTCAGCCTCCTGCATACTGCCTGGCAAAATGTGCATATTACTAATAGGAATAAAATGGAAGAAATCTAAACTGAAACACAGAAAAGGCAAAAGAATAAGTGCATTTGCTTACATTCCTTCCTATCCATGTGACCAACTACCTGTTTTTCTTTCTGGAGGAAACAAAGTTTTAAAAGCATTATTATAATTTGATCTTTTTGCGCTTTTCCTTTGGCATTGTACATTTATGTATGGTAAAGTATAAAAGTAACCTTACAAAAGGCCCGAAATTTTGACTTTTACCTTGGGTTTACTCTTGGCTACCTGCCTACAGTACATTTCTTTTCATTTTTTTAAAATTTTTTTATGAAGGAATTGAACTGTTGTACAATCATAAATGTATATAAAGTAACAATATGCTATGCATTTGTTCTTACACCAGAATTACCCCCATATCACCTATACCCCAGTCTTCTATATTTTGCCCCTACAAGTTATATAAATGTTTTAAGACTGAATTTTTCAGAATTAAATGATTGTAGAAGTATTACTTGGATATCAGGGGGGTAAAGAGTATGATGCTACAGTGTTGTTTCCTTAGATCTCTCCCTATTCCCCTCACCCCACCTATCTATGGTTCCCCTAGATTATGTGTTGCTATGCCCTACAGTACATTTCTGGAAATAGCTGTTTGAACCATAATTTACAGGAAATCCGCTTGCTACTTGTCAACTATAGCCTTAAACCTCATTAGTTTGCCAGTTAGTATCTAGAGAGGTCTGCTATCGGCAGCACAAAAAACAGACCTGTAATATCATTATTAGTTTAAATTTAGATAGAAAAATTCAGATTGATAAATAGAAGGTGAAATAATGCAACTATTTTTAAGCGGGTAAATGTGGTGACTGTCTTATCTCAATTAGAGATTTCTCTGTCAGAAATCTGTTAGAGATTTTTCTGTTAGAGATTTCCTTAGCGTGTGAAATTCTTTCAGACTGTACAGTGTAATGAGGCCTGATAGTTAAAAAACAAGTATCATGGCGATGAGCATTTTAGCCTTGCTAATGGGACAGGTGAATGAATTTTAAGAATGAGACTGGTGGGTTTGGGGCGGTGGCTCAGTGGTTGTAGTACTTGCCACACATGCACTTGTATGTGAGTTTAAACCCCAGCACCAAGTATACAACGGAGTGTTGAAGCAATGAAAGCCACATAAAAAAACTAAATAAAATTGATTCTCTCCCCCTCACTGTTCCTCTGTCTTGAAAAAAAAAAAAAAAAAAAAAGTAGTGAAGTTAATGAATTTCTTTCTTGTTACACAGTAGTAATCTTTTTTTTTAGAGAATCAATTTTTATTTAGTTTTTCACATGGCTTTCGCTGCTCTGAGACTTCATTGTGTACGTGGTGCTGGGGTTTGAACTCACATACTTGTGCATGCCAGGCAAGCGCCGTAACCGCTGAGCCACCCACAGTAGTAATCTTAACCAGAGTTGGTTTTTTTTTTGTTTGTTTTCTTAAGTAGATTCGAGTAAGGGATGACAAGATGCCTTTGGCACACCTTGCAATAGCTGTTGAAGCTGTTGGTTGGGCACATCCAGACACAATCTGTCTGATGGTTGCAAACACACTGATTGGCAATTGGGATCGCTCTTTTGGAGGAGGGATGGTAAGTAATTTTAAGAGTAACTTTTCATAATAATTAGAAGATTGCTTTTTTTCCTGAGATTGCCATAGCAATCTCTGCCATACCTTCCAGTCTTTCAACACTTCCTATGCAGACACAGGGTTATGGGAACTCTATATGGTTTGTGAATCAGATATGCTACGTTGTTCAAAAAGAATGGTGAGAAAAATAATTTTAAATTTGAAATGGGAAAATGGAGCTTTAGTAATACGACTTTTGGCTTTTAAACTGATCATGAATTGCATTTGGGCCAAGAAAAAACTTTTCTTTCACCATAGTTTATTAGTGGGATAATTGGCAAATTAAGGATAGAATTAGTTAAGTTACTATTGTAATGGCTGTAATAGTAGTTACCAGTATAATAATTATTGCAGCAACTATATCATAGTTAATCGTTTTATATCAATGGTTAATAGTATTATATCAGTGTTATAGTACTGAGGTGATGTAAGAAAATTAATACCCTTTTATTTTCATTAGCACACACTCAATTTATGAACAAAGAAGCCTATCAGAAGCATCCTCTCAAACTGTTGATAAAAAAGGGTATAAAGAAAAAGATAAAGATATATAACCAGCAGCCCTACCAATGGTTGATAACAACAATGTATTGTTTTATAAGTAGGTGCAGCTACTACATTAATTATAAGGATTCATTGCTGTTACATTGTGCATTGAGCCAGATAAGCAAATTCTTAGTCTCACTGAATTTTAAATTATGGGGGCATTTGCTGTTTGCCACATATCTCATTTTTCTTTCTGGAAATTTGGACATGTATACCTACAATTCTCTTAAGACTATTTATTGTTTTCCTTACAGAACTTATCTAGCAAGCTGGCCCAGCTCACTTGTCATGGCAGTCTCTGCCATAGCTTCCAGTCTTTCAACACTTCCTACACAGATACAGGGTTATGGGGACTCTATATGGTTTGTGAACCAGCCACAATTGCAGACATGCTACATGTTGTTCAAAAAGAATGGTGAGAAAAATAATTTTAAGTAGTTTATTGTCTAGAATTTATATTCTAGGCTGATTTCCTTTTTATACTTTTATTATTTTGTGATGGTAATTTTAGCTAAAAGCAGTAACAATGGCTGTCTTTTTTTTTTTTTTTTTTTTTTAAAGAGAGAGGGGATAGTGAGAGAGAGAGAGAATCAATTTTATTTAGTTTTTCATGTGACTTTCATTGCCCCACTTCCTTGTGTATGTGGTGCTGGGAAACCCACATACCTGTACATGCCAGGCAAGCGCCATAACCTTACTGAGCCACTGCTCCAGCCCCGGTTGCCATGTTTTTAAAGTTCATAGATGTTTCTTCTAAGCCTCATGTGAAGCTGATTTATACTATCAAAAAATTCTTAATATTTCAGAAGTATATTACTTCATAAAGAAGATCCTAAAACTTTAAAAGCTAACTGGAAGTTGTTCAGAAAGTTATCTAAAAGTAATCTGTCTTGGAAAGGCAGGGTATGAAAGTGAATGAGAAAGTACTTTTGTTAAAAGAAAATTTAGTGCTTTAATTGAAGCTCGTATTTGAGTCAGGAGCTCTTCAGTTTCTTTGAACTCTTTTTTTTTTAAAGCTGTTTCCCTTCCTTCGTTATTTTTTTCTTTCTTTCTTTTTTTTTTAAGAGAGAAAGAATCAATTTTTATTGAGTTTTTCACATGGCTTTTGTTGCTCTGACACTTAGTTGTGTATGTGGGTGCTGGGGTTTGAACTCGTGTACTTGCGCATGCCTGGCCACTGCCAAGCCACTGCTCCAACTGCCAAGCCACTGCTCCAGCCCGCCTCCATTATTCTTAAGTGGCTTACATCTTTTATTATTCTATTCAATGGGATATGACTATTAATTTAATTATTTAAGTTAGACTCAACTGATTCTCTTGAGAAATCAACGAATGATACACCTAGCCTATGAGACCCTAACATGTAGGGAGGGAAGTGAGTTTCAAGATGATTATAGCATTTCGCACACTATGGTCAGCCTATTTTTATATTGTATTGAACTTTAGTCTCCTAATGAACAGTTACACAAATCTATATACATAATTTGGGGAAATAACAACACCTGGGAAAACAATAAGTGTTATTTTAGCTTTTGCTTAGTACGGGGATTATTAGTAATCGTTTTACTAAGTTGAAATCATAATTGCTTAAATGGCATGGTATATGTAGAATGTTACCTCTCTCCTTAAGCCACCAACTTATAAAATCACATAACATTTCCCAACTACTGTAATTTATACCAGTTTCTCAATGTTTCTTAGGATGCGACTCTGTACAAGTGTCACTGAGAGTGAAGTTGCACGAGCCAAAAATCTTCTGAAAACAAACATGCTGTTGCAACTTGATGGTAAGAATAAATATTAGGGGCTGGGGATGCTGCTCACTGGTAGGGCACTTGCCTAGTATGTTCAATGGAGTGTCCTGGGTTCAATTCCCAACACCTTAAAAAAAAAAAAGACTTAGTTTTATCTATATGGTTGATCTGTCTTCAACTACGTAAGTTTTTCGTTCTCCTTAACTAGGTTCAACTCCAATTTGTGAAGATATTGGTAGGCAGATGTTATGCTATAATAGAAGAATTCCCATCCCTGAGCTTGAAGCAAGAATTGATGTAAGTAGACCGTAGATATTACTGGGTCTTGGGTAGAAAAATTGTTAGAAAAGCTGAAAAATACGTATCCTGAAGTTGGCTTTACTTTTTAAGGTTCTGAGTATAGAATTTGTTTTTACTACATAAAACTTTGATAGTATCTTCCTTATTTCAGGCTGTAAATGCTGAGACAGTTCGAGAAATATGTACCAAATATATTTATGGTAAAAGTCCAGCTATTGCTGCAGTTGGTAAGCCCTTCTTTTCTCTTTTCTCCTATGCAGAAATTCTTTTAATTCACTTTTAACTATCTTCTTTTTAATCCATAGGACCCATTGAGCAGCTACCAGATTTTAACCGGATTTGCAGTAACATGTGCTGGCTTCATGATTAAAAAGTACATAATTGAAATTTTAAACATATTTATAAAACTAAGAGATCTGAAATACAACAATGAATGTATTTGGAAATTAAGACTACCACCATCCCAAGACTGTTTTAACAGTCAATCTTTGTGTTCTGAGGAATCAGTGTTGGAAACAGCTCTTCCAGTTACCATAAATATAATTTGAAAATGAAAGTTTGTATAGTATTTTCAGTTTTATTATAAAAATGCACACACACCAAAGATTGTCATTTTGTCACTTCTTGACTCTACTTGCATTTAACACTTGCTCTTGAGCAGCTTTCTTTGCTTTTACCATCTCGACGAGTTCCTAGGATGGAAAGGTGATTTAAATTAAGACGTTGTCGCTTTAAAAACAGGCATATCCAGTATTTGGTATAAATATGAAAATCAAATCGAATGAATCTAAGAATCTAAAAATTAAGACAGTGCTGAAAAGTTGATTTCACTAACCACCAGGGGTAGAAAGTTTCTAATGTTCCTGCAATAATTTTGGCCCATAACTACTGATACTTAAATAGCACAATAATACATATTATTATTCATTTACTAGACATACATAATGGAAATGCTAACTATATCACAGATTACAATATAAATGACAATGGAATCTAGAAACTCAAACTCTACAACCTTATATCGTTTCATGCAGTCCTTCTTTGTCCTGCCAGGAACTGCTTCTGCTATTTTTTCCCATCTTTCAGGTGTATTTACTGGGTATGTTTTCAAAGCTTGTTCCAAAAGTTTCTGTTCTTCTGTTGTCCAAGGGGTGAAATCTGTGCATGGACCTATTTAAGAAAAATTTTTATTTGGCAAATCTTAGCCTAATTGTTTGAGAATTATCTTGGAACACCTTCCTAGGTAAGTCTTTTGGTGAACAGTAATCTTTCTAAGTGCCCATTCTTATTTGGGATATGAAATTTTGAGCAAACTTCTGGAGATGAGACAGATATAAACACCTCTAAGTGTTAATGAGACAGAAATTTATTACATTCCCAGAAAATAAAACATCTCAAGGGCCTTTTGAACATGGCTTAATAGAAAATATCTAACATTGCTGGTCTTTTACAACCTAACATTATACTTATCAGACCCTATTTTTTAGTTAGATTTAAATGTATGGTACAGTTGGACTCTTGGGATCAAAAACAACTAAGTCAGGGAAAATCTCTTTGTTCTTTACAGGAGAGGGCAAAAAACTGCCTCACAAAATGTGTTCCTGGATAGGCCATGAAAACACTCATTTTACATTGGAGAAAACAAGCCTATCAAAATTAAGTCAAGTGCCCAAGGTTTTAGTGGTGTAGAGACAAGCTGAGCTTAGTCAGCATTTAGCAATTTCCACCACATCTGCTAAAATGTGGAGTGGATGCTAAACACCTTTAATAACTATTAATGCAGCTCTTCAACTAGTTTTTTTATAGTTGAAAACATTTAATGCAAATGTGAGATAAATACATTTCTTAAAGATTAAGTATTAGCCCATTTCTGCAGGTGAAATAAGAATGTTAAATGATGAAAAGCTGATTTGGTTATTCTAAGTTAATGGACTACTAGCAATCCAGTTATTTCAGATCATGCAGAAAAAACACAGTTGCACCTGTATACTATCAATAATATGACCACTGTTTGAAACTATATTCTGTAAGACTGGTTACAATATTAAGCTTAGAAATCAAAGTTATGACACGTACTGAAAACAAGATGGAGAACTTATATCTGTATTTGAAGGAGATTAGTAGCTTTTTTTGAGGGTAGTTTTTAAATTCCAGGAATCCTTTGGTTGAATTTCTTTTTATTGGTTTAAAGCCCACCTTAATAATACACATTCTGTTTATTTCCTCACAGAAAAAAATAGAAATAACATGCAGTTATTTTCTGAAGTTTTCCAGATACTTAATAATACCAAAATAAAGTGAAATGGTGATTCCTATTAGAAATCACTATTCAAAAAATGGCCAGGGTTGGGGATGTAGCTCAGTAGTCGAGTGCCTGACTAGCACGTACAAATCCCTGGGTTTGATCCCAAGCACCTCAAAAAAAAAAAAAAAAAGTTCTAGCTTATTTAATGGTATAAGTGGAAAGGAAAGAGTCTTCCCATTATAACCATAAAAGAGGCAAAGGAGTCATACTGAGATAGCAACACTGCAAGCCATGCCTCCTTTCTCCTTTCACAGGGTCACTTGCCTCTCCTCACAGAAAACAAATGTGGGTACAAACATCAATGTTTGTCTCCAACATAGAAACAAGTTCCGTAGGGAAGGGTTGAGAATAGTGCGCTAATATCTGAACACTGATATTTTGTGGAGGACACAAAGGAGAGGAATAAACCTTTTTAAGTAAAAGAGCCCTTTAAAGAGGTATTCTGAAATTTCCCCTTTTGTTACTTATCTCCATTAAAAGACAAAATAATGTCTAGCTCAAATAACTCATCCTAGATTTCTGTAAGGATAGAAATTATACTCTTCCCTTTATAGAACATTCTAAAGACCTGTTTTCAAACTTCATTTGGGGATAATTATCCGTCTAAGAATATAGGTAAAACTGGGACTGTTAGAAGACAGGGACAGCTTATGTAGAATGAAGTCCATTAGTTAATCAAAAAACATTTGGAATGATGATATGGAAAGCATATCCAACATTAAGGACTGGTGGTTCACAAATGCATAGAGTGAAACAACTTTTCAAACATTTTTGTTACAGTATTAAAAAACCAAACTTTGTATCACATCCCCAAAGACATATACATGTGAACAAAATTTCACATGTAAAACCTGGTTTACATGTGTATATAGGTGTAACCCTGACATTTTGTGTTTATGACCCACAAAATTGATTCTGTGACTGTTATGGGTCATAATTTATAGTTTGAAAAATAGTGGTCCAGAGTAATCAAACTAGGTAGAATACCCAAAACAGTGATAGCGTACTAACAATTCTTAACTTTTTATTCTTTCATTCTTTTTGGAGAGTATAAAATTTCTATAAACCCTACCTAGATTCTCTAAATGAGAATATCTTTCTACCATATTTATTTTCTTTCTTTATATAATATACAGAAATGCATTCTGAACCATTTTAGACCACCTTGTAGACATGAATACCTCTTTACTCCTAAATAATTCAGTTTTTCCATACAAACATGGACTTTTTTTCATAATGATTGTACGTTTCAAAATCAGGAAATTAAAATTGATTAAAAAAAACTATTATTTCTTAAACCCTTCAAGAATATCTAATAATCATTTATAGTTTTTGGTAAACAAATAATAGCCCCTCCTCTGATGGCATCTTAATGGAAGAACTGCCCTTCTCAACTATTAATGGTTAGTGGAAGTAAATAATGTGACTGTCCTGAAAATGCTTCCTTCATCTTCCAGTGTGCTAAACATTTTATTTTCTAATCATTCTGAACATGGATCCCAGTCTTGCACATCCTCAAATAGCCTGGAATGATGGCTAGCATTTTCTACTTCTAGAAGGAAGTTACCTTCAAATCTTTCTGAAGGCGTTGCATTGTCTGCTTGAGGTACCACTCCATGTTCCTTTTTAAATTTATCAAAAGCCTTTTTGTTTATGTCATCTTTTTGATGAGGGTCTGAGGAATATAAAGATTACAACATTAACAGATAATTTCATTAAACTGCATAAATTACTTAAAAACAATGTATCAAAGGTACTGATTTCTCAAAACTGTAACTCACCAAGTTTCTGGAGACTCTTTGCTTTACTAATAACATCTTTGGCAGTTCTTTTGATGCCAGAAGAAGAATGTATGTTCATGTAATTAGCAATAACTTCCCATCTAGAACAATATAAGAGTTTAACAATATTAAGGAAAAAACAAGTCAATAGATACCATTATATTTTTTACTGCAGAATAAGCTATAAATTAAGCCATTACTTTACTATTGCCTGGACTATAGTTCTTGTTTTTTATGTTGAAATAAACTATCCATAATCTTCGTTTTATGTTTGCATAAAACCCAAATCAACAGAAATAAAACCACATATTTATGTATACTTTCAATTTAACACATACTTAAAGAAAGATCACTATGAAAACACAGCCTTAGTGTCCTTTTCTATAGAACAAGAGAAGCTGGATCTCTAACGTTTGAATTCTAAACACAGACTCTTAGTTAAAGCTTTGACTGGTGGTGGGGAGCAACAAAGTTGATGAAGCGTCTTGCTGTAGTATATGTGTATTGTTGCTTTAATGGATAAGACTAATAGGTTAAAAATGAACTTTGCTTTTCATATTTTCCATTATGGCACAGAATTTAGCGGAAGGCAGATTTTTTAGGCTCAAGCTTATCTAAGCTTGATTTAAGCTACTATCACTGTTGCTATTTGGATTTTTGTCAACACTGTCTCTGGGCTACAGGATATGTTTAAGGAAAGTTAGATGAAAACTAGTACCTTGAATTTGTTCCAGCAGGAAAGAGATTCACAGCTTTAATTAGCAATTGCAGATCATCTTCTGACCAATTTTTACTGCTACTTCCACCTCCGCTAGTTGATTTCTCTGCATTCTTTGATGCTTGTCGCATACGAGCCTCAGCTTCCTCTTTTTCTTTTCTGATTTGTTCATTTATTTCTTCAATCTACACAAATATTATAGGTAAATCAGGGACTTAAAGCATCCTGCTATTCTCTACACCTCTTCTGGTTGGGGCTTTGTGGTCCTTAACTTTCAATGTTATTCTCAATTCTCAGTGTCATCTTCATTCTAACCCTACATGCCTCCTAGGCCAAATAGGTCTGCTTGAGGAATCAATAGCCACCCAAATCCTCACCTGCCAAATACTCATGTCATGAGATTTCTATTATACCTTGGATGCTAGTTGTCAAGTTGACGGTCACTGGGTTAGCACACATAAGGCCATATCAAACCTCTCTTTAAGCTCATATTCACTCAGCAAATAATATCATTTGTTTGTCACAAAAAAATAAACCTACAGGAATGTGCCCCTCTGGTTTATCTTTCTACCCTTTGTTCCTTCTAGTCTACCTTCAAATGTGCACAAAGGAAACCTTTACTTGGACCTTGATACTTGTCAGTTATTATCTTGAAGTCATCTTTAACTCAGTTTTCTTACTCTATCCCTTAGAACCGGTCATATGGATCCCATTTTGAAAAGTTTTTCCTGTTTTATAATTCAGATCCTTAGTGATATAATTTACTTTATATCCACCTGATGCATCTCTACCAACCAATCCCAAATAATTAGTACAATGTTAAACCTTCAGCTATTTAAAGATCTTGCATTAACAAACTGGGCACAACTGTATTAAAAAATGTTCTTAATGTGGTTCTTTATAACCAAATTCATTTTCCACTCCTCCCCATAACTTTCTATTCTTAAACTGTATTTTATAGTTCATACTGTTTCTCAACCTTCATTTTAACACTGTCTAACCTCCAAGACTGGTTCAAACCTTTCACTGGGCTTTCTCTGACTACTCAGATGTAAACTAGCCCTCCCTATCTAACCAACAATATTTAGCATGGGCCCCCATCTTTTGATCCTCAAGCCTTCTGTTTTCAGCATAACTTTCTGAACTCCTTTGTGGCATCAACAGATTAGGTGTTTCTCTAAAAGTGGCTAGGCATAGTGCTATAATATAGTAGGTACTACTATTTGTTGAACTGTATTCAACTTCTGGGCCTGATTCCTCATCTGTAAAAGGAAAGGTGTATGCTAGACAGAACAAAATCTCTTTTGATTCTAAATGTTATCCTATGAAAATATTCAGGGAATAGTCAAAACTGTTATTTTTTTCTAACATTGATTTTATAAAACAACAAAAACAAAATCCTGGTGATTAAGGAGCCAGGTGTGGTGCCTGTAATCCCAGATATACAAAAGGCTGAGGCAGGGGGACCAAAAGTTTTAAGTCAGCCACAGCAACTTAGCTAGCCCCTGTCTCCAAATAAAAAATAAAAAGGGCTGGGAAGATAGCTCATTGGTAAAGCACCTTTGGGTTCAATCACCAGTACCAAAGACAAAACAAAAAAACATGTTTAACATGGTAGATCCCACAAATCAAACATTATACATGGTGAAAAGAATACACATTAAATCCAATTTAAATCAACAATAGCACTTTACATAAACAAAACAGTGGGAGACAAAGAGAAATCAGATACTCTATGTTCTTAGTAACATATATATTAGGGTGAAGAAGGGTGAGGTAAAATAATAAAACACCAAGCATAAGTAGAAATGATGTGCTCTTCCCCTTACCTGTTTTTCCAGAGCAGCTTTTCCTACTTCTTTTGTAGATGATGTTAATGTTTCATTCAAACACTGTAAGCTGAAGGAAAAAAAGAAATGAGGGCTTGTGGGTGGATCCCAGTGGTTAGAACACATGATACGTGAAGCTCTGGGTTCAATTACCCTGTACCACTAAGAAAAAAAAAGAAAGAAAGAGAGAGAGAAACTATCTTAAGCCCTGCAAAGACTTCAATAGTAGTTCCATACACTTACCTTGCTAGTTCAAGCCGATCACAAAGTTTTTCTACTTCTTCCATCATTTTAACCCGTTCTGCCTCATTGTCTGAAAAGTGATTCCAGGTCTAAAAGCACAAACACAAACATTTTTATCTTGTATCTACTGATATAACATAGATCCAAATACAACATCAGCATGATGATAAGCATAAGTTTCTCAGGAGGTTCTTCAAGTAAATGTATGCAATGTCCTTGTGCCCATGACCAGTTGTATTCCCAGCATAACTTCCAGTGTCCTCCCTGATCAGCTGCAATAAAAGGCATTATACCAAGTGTGGGTAGGGGAGAAAACAGAAAAGGAGATGGTGCACAGCACCCACTGGATGTTATAAAAGTTAGAATGGGTCCTCAAAGAACCATTTAAAAGTTTAAGAAATTTTGTGTGCTGAATCCCTTTTTCAGCAAGCTGCCTGTTCTAATGTGTGTTTAACTGGAAAAACTGGAATTCGAAAGATAAATTAAAGAAAAATTACAATATTGCCTGCTAAGGAGCAGGAGGTATTAGCAAAAAATTTGATTAAACATTAAGCTAAGAATGGAACAGCACCATATATCTGGATTATGGGAAGTAACTGGAAAATACTTTCCATGTTTAAGCTGCTACTGACTTATATCCTATTTCTTACTACTTCTTGCTTCCTTAATCCAACTGACAGGGCTCTTACCAAAGTCCTAATGCTTCTTTTTCTGTTGATACTTCCCAAGGCTCCAAGAAGCAGTAATGATTTTCCTTCTAGTGTATGGTCACTTCTCAGGTTTCCTTTCCTTTACAGTAGTAATACCCTAACTACTGGTGTTCACTAGGGTCCCATCCTCTACACTCCCCGCTTTCAATTCTCTCCCAGGATGATCTAATCTACTTGAATGGTTTCAAGTGCCATCAAGATGTGAATGAGTCTGTGATAATACCGCTTTTGAACTCTATAGATCTGTACACCCAGAGTACTTGAGTGTCCCAATAAATTTAATGTACCCTGAACAGCCTTAGTTGCTGAGGCTGACTTTGAATTTGTGATCCTACTGTCTCAGTCTCCCAAAACCCTGGGAGTATAGGTGTGTCACTGTGCCTGTCCCAGATTTAAACCCTTTAGCAAGACATATAAAGCTCTTCAAACTCAACTACTCCTACTTTGTTCAACTGCTTCTCGCTCACTTAACCTTACTAATTCTGCATATTTGCATTCTCTCGATATTCTTTCAATATTCTTTCATCTTCCTTATCTGGTATACATACTGCTTTGCCTGGTTAAATGCTCCTAGAAAGAAATCATTCTTTCATTACCTTTTTGGTATCTTTTCATCCTAGTGTTCATCTTGAAGTTTTTGAATTGCTTATTTGTCATTTTCTGTCACTAGGAATCAGTGGACTCCTTGAAGATAAGGAGTCCACATAATTATAACTGCTTGGTACAGGGTAAATGTTCATCAGATACTTGACTGAATAAATTAACTCATGTTGGAAAGGAGTAATAAAGTTACTAAATATCAGAACTTTTGGTCTCATTAATGCATAATCTCTAAGAACTATTCAAGCTTTCTAGCTCCTAACTGGTCTTTTAAAGGTTTTCATCAAGTTCTCATTATATGCTGAATGTGCCAAGTACATATGAATCATTTCATTCAGCTTTGACAACTCTATGACTATTATTTCAGCCACACTGTATGTGAGGAAAGTGAGGCACCAAGGTGCTGAGGTAACCTCCTGGGGGTCCCACAGCTAGGAAGTGGTAGGAGAATAACTTCAAACCCAGACAGCCTAGCCTGAGTTCATGCTCTTTACCACTTTAATATAATACATCCTCCTGAAAACAATCTCCCACCCAGGGGAAATGTGAGACAACTATTTCATTTTTCCATTTCAATCGCCCTTATTTTCTATAATGCATAAAGAGAAGACAAGTACTTGTGTTTTCATTAAATCTCTTCCAAAGTCTACAGATGGGGCTGGTTAATTTCAATTTCAATTGTCATTAACTGAAGATTTAGGACAGCATTAATTATACTATACATGCTAGCCTTCTGAACAGTCATGTGAAAGATACACAATTTTTCTATAAGCATTTACATATTTGTTGAATTTAACTACAGTGATATGGTATACAATATTCTCATAGCAATCTCTATTATAGCTTGGAATTTCATAATTTATTCATTTGATGCAGCTTAAATAAGGTGCAATATTGCTCTCTGAATTTATCAATTTAAAATGTAAGAACACCTTACACAGAATTACTTTAAAAAATTTTGAGGTTCTTTGGCTGACACTTTAGTGCAAATAATTTGAATGAAAACTACCAGAACTCACCCAAAATGATATCCCTATGTTTAGAAAAGAATGAAAGTGTAACTTTTTAATTTAGAAATTTATTCTGTTTAATCCACAAGCTTTATATAGCTTTAGTTTTAAAAAACAGAGAGAGAGAGAGAAACAAAAATAGTGAAACCAAGACACTATTTTCAAAGTCCGGGCCCTTCCAGCCTTCCAAATACAAGAGCTCTGAAAGTTGTATATATCAATTAGAAGAACAAGACAAAAATATGAATGGAGCTGTGACACTTCATAAAACAAAATTTATGTAACTGTGAAGGATCCTTCCTGGGACTAGTTAATTGCCTTTACAAAAGAGGAGGGGCGGAAAGAAAAGTAAAACCCAAAAGAACAGAGTAGAATGAAATTCCAGTGTTCCGAATCAACTTGTAACATATTAATATAAACCTAGTGTCCTGGCAAACAACATGTTTTCAATATTCTGTCTCATCCTAGAGCTCGAATATCCATTCATTTCAGCAGAGACTCCATAGGCAACAAGAAAGATTGTGGCATTAAAATGTTCATTTATACTTTTGTGGTAGTTCAACAGTGGACTTATTTCTGGGAAAGCTTATGAACCATACCAGGTTGAAAGTGTAACTTCTAAAGGAACTTTTTCTAAGATAAAACTTAACTTTATCTATTAGGAAGCAACCAACTAAAACCAAATTATTGCATATCCTCAGAAAAATGTTTCTGGTTTTCAACAAACAAATGTCCATAGGGGAGGAAGAAGTGATGGTAGATGGGTTGTTACAGAATTAGAGGGTGTTACAGAATTAGAAGGTATTACAATAACTGAAGGCTTTGTATTAGCCTTATTTAGACCCTAATTTATTTAAATCAACTACAAAAAGACATTGTTGAGACAATCAGATCTGAATTTAGATGAGTTTATCAGAATATTAACTTTTTGGTTTCATAATGGCATGATGATATTAAAAACACTACTCAGGACTGCATACTGAAATACGTGCACATGAAATTCAGAAAAGATAATTTAAAAACATCTAAAGATAAAATGTATATATTTGTTTAATTATATTTGCATAGTATGAAAAAAGAAATAATCCTTAAGCCAAATCAGCCACCTGGTTTATGGTGCCTGGTGTTTGTTTAGTCTGACATACCTTGCATGAGTTTCGAAGTTTCTGCCTCTCCTTTTTAATGGCTTTTTTCTGGATATCTTTTTCCTTCTTTGCCAATAATGCTTGCTGTCTAACTTCTTCTTCTTCTTTCTCCTTGGCCAACCGAGCAGCTTCTAATTCAGCTTGTCTTTGCTTTAAAAATGGGCAGCAAAATCATTTTGATAAGAAAATTATAATTTCTAAATGTTCTATAATCTGATTTAAAAATTTAATCTTTTAATAAGTTAGGGGAAAAAAAGGTGGCACATCAACTTATAAAAGACTAAAGGCTGAACATGGAAGGACAGCTAACTTGTTAAGTTCTACAATCATTTATCAGAAAATGTAAAGCAGACATTTTAGAAATAAGCATAGTATAAAGGAATTTATATGACATGTTTTTGCTCAACAACATTTGCTATTAAGGAAAATTTCTATCAATTGTATCAACTGGTCAAGATTCATTTATAGTAGTATCCAACTCCCTGCTTCCAGATTATACTTAACAAACATTTAAAGTCCAACTTAATCGAATGTCACCTTACTTTTTCTTTAGCTTCTTGCTCTTTCCGTTTTGCCTCTGCTTTTGCTTTCTTTTCTGCTTCTTTTTTGGCTTTTTCTTCTTCCTTAAACTTTTTAATCCTTGGATCACAGCTATAAGCATTGTCTATCAAAAAATTAAGTTAATCTTTTAAATTTCTAACATTAAGGAACTTTAAAAATAATATCAATTATAAAAGCATTAATCATACTTACCAACTAATGTTCTTATTCTGTTCATTTCTTCTTTTTTTCTTTGTGCCCTTGTTGCTCTGTTCTGCTTTTCGATCCATTTTCTCTCGTCACGACTATAACAAGAAAAGATTGGAACCAAATTATATATGTTTATAAAGGCATGACTGGAAAGTGTAATATTTTATAAATCTACAGGTAAGCAATGTCTTAACATGCCATGTTACTACTAACATAAAGTGTGCTTCTGTTTATTATCAATTTTGGTTAGATATTTTTGGACATTCATGTCAAAAGAATTTCCCCCATACTCAGGGAAAACTAAAATAAAACCTTAGTTAAGCAGCCAAAAGAAAAATTTGCTGAATTGAGCTACATTGACAATTAAATTTCCTGGCAATTTTGGTACTGGGGATTAAATCCAGAGAATGCCATTGAGCTACATCCCCAGCCCTTTTCTTAATTTTGAGACAGGGTCTCAGTAAGTTGTGAAGGTTGCTCTCAAACTCACGATCCTTCTGCTTCAGCCTCCTAAACTGCTGGGATTACAGGTGTGTACCACCATGCCCAGCTCTTGGCAATTTCTTAAGCCTAACCAGTTGTTACTGATTTGGCCCCATCTAGTTTAATCTGTATGGAAGAAATTCAAAATACTGTGTCAGAGAAAACAAGGCCTGGGAAATGTAGCTCAGTGGCAGAGCACATATGTAGCATGCATGAGGTCCTGCTTTCAATTTCTAGCATCACACACACACAAAATACACACACATACACAGCTTATTTTTATATCACAAGTACCAAAGAACCATGTTCCTTTATTAATGATTTGCATACATACCATTCTGCTTTTTCTTTTTCTTCTTCATCTAAATAAGAAAATTCTCTCCAAGAGTCAAAATTATACCTAATATAGATAGAAAAAAATTAAGGCAGAATAAAAACATTCCTTTTAAAATTAAGTTAGATACATATTTAAAAAAAAAACAGTAATGGCAAATAGGTAAGTTTGTATCAATGGCTCCCCTTCCCTCCCTTTTGGTATTAAACCAACACTATGCTCAAGTCCTCAATGTCACTATCTTTTGTTAAATGACAAATTTTGTATTTAAATGTAAAATACATTTATCACCCCTAAGTCAAAAATCATACCTCACTGTTCTCTCGTTTGTTTCTCTCTTGCCTAGGAATTGTTAAAAGTTTCCCTTGCCTTCAGTTTTTTTAAATGAGGGACAGTGAGAATGAAGAATCAAAAAAAAGTTTTTTTTTAAAAAGAGAGATGGAGAGTGAAAGAGAGAAAGAGAGAGAGAGAGAATCAACTTTATTTAGTTTTTCATCTGGTTTTCCTTGCTTCGACACTTAGTTGTGTATGTGATGCTGGAGTTTGAACCTGGTCCTCACGCATGCCAGGCAAGCGTGATAACTGCTGAGCCACCGCTCAGTTTTTAATGTTGCTCTGACACTTCGTTGTGTACGTGGTGTTGGGGTTTGAACTAACATGCTAGGCAAGGGCTGTAACAGCTGAGTGGCCGCTCCAGCCCCTGTTAGGTCTATTTTTTTTTTTTTTTTAAAGAGAGAGGGACAGTGAGAGAGACGGAGAAAGAGAGAAACAACTTTATTTAGTTTTTCACATGGCCTTCGTTACTACAACACTTAGTTGTGTACGTGGTGCTGGGGTTTGAACCCAGGTCCTCGTGCTTGCCAGGCAAGCATCGAAACTGCTGAGCCACCGCTCCAGCCCACCCTGTTAGGTCTAATGTAATTCTAGTAAGGGTTATTTTATTTTTGGTTTGTATCTTCTGAATATACAGACAACTGCAACTGGCACCTAAACTTTATATAAATTTTTTTTCCTACAGTGTTTTTATGCTTCCATAATTATTAATTAGAAAACAACACATAATAAAATGTGTTAAATATTATGCTTGTTGAAAATTAGTCAATTAGATAAAAAGTACTGTTTCCTTAAATATTCAAGTAATTTTAGTAGGAAGGCTGCTAAGTGAAAATGTGTTTTTATTGAATTCAAATGATTACTCAATATTTTAATTTTTAACTGTTATACTGTACTTGTAATCTAGATCTCATTAACAGAAAACAAGCTAATAAGTCGTAAATGCCTAACTATCACAAAGATACACAGCATTATGTGAAAACTTTTATTCATTTCTGAACACATTGCTTTTGTTCTATAAAGGTTCTGTGATTCACTCATCCCTCAATTAATTTATGAAGCATCAAGTAATTACTGAATACTTTAAAAAAAGACAGCATCACGGAAGTATTCACTTACCAGAAAGAATAAAATGCATCTACGTCTTCAAATGATGAATTCATATCACCAAGTTTGGGGACATTTTTTTTATTTGACCATCTGAAATATTAAAATTAGACTGAAAAAGTTTGCACAAAGGTTCCACCTATAGCCTAATTTACTAATTAGTAAAGACACTAATCCCCTTTAACCTCCCTCCCTATAACCTCTGCAATTAAAACATGGAGCTGGAGTCATATGGTGAACAATTTAGGTATGAAGAGAGTGAGGGCAAGGGTGGGTTGGGATGTAGCAAGAGACAACAGGTTATCTTCATTTTCAGTTCCAAGAAAATACAATGATTTTATTGTAGTGGTGCTGGTGATCAAATCCAGGGCCTTGAGCTCAACCTTGAGCTATATACACTTCCAGCTCCCAAATAAAATGATGTAGTAGCTATCAGGTAGGAAAAAATGCCAACTAGTTTCTTTTCCCAAGTTCACTTACTCCTGCCCCTAAATAGGTAGCACAGAAGCAACATGTAGGCCTGGTCTTTTAAAAAATGATAATATTGGGGCTAGGGCAGTGGCTCAGCGGTTAGAGTGCTTGCCTGGCATGTGCAAGGACCTGGATTCAAAACCTGAGCACCACATACACAACAGTCAGAAAAACAAAAACCAGGTGAAAATAAACAGAACTGATTCTCTCTTTTAAAAAATGATAATATTTATAGAAAGAACTAACTTCTGTCCCTTGTCACCACTGCCTCTGCCTTAGAGCTAGACTTCTAGGCTCAGCACTTCACCCATCACTTCTGAAAAGGTCCCCTGAGGCTGCTACTGACCCATATTTTCTACTTTATTAAATGACTACACACACACACATAAAATGCCATTCTAGCTGGGTACAGTGGCACGTGCTTGTAATCCCAGTTACTTGGGAGACTCTCAGGAAGATCACAAGTTGGAGACCAGCCTCACCAACTTAGTGAGACCCTGTCTCGAAATAAAAATAAAAAGGGCTGGGGATGTAGATGAACATCGCTGTGTTCCATCTGCAGTACCACACACACATGCAAAGCTAAGTCTCTATACCACTTTCAGTACTGTTGTAAAACAAATGTGAGGAGAGAGACAGGAGGAAACACTAGGCTGCAAACTACTAATCAAAGTTCAAAACCTGGCTGCACAGCAGAATCACCAAGGAGGATTAAAAATCTCTACAGTTAAACTAGTAATCCACATCTCTCTGGAGGAAACTGGCAGTAGGAGTTTTCCAAATTCTCCAGGTGATTCAAACGTGCAGCCAAAACAGGCTTTGACGGAACCAAAAATAAAGAATATTGATACTGTACTGTACTCACTATCAGAACAATTTAATGAAATAAATTATGAAAAGGAGTGGTTAAGCACCCCTGGATTCAATTCCTGGTTCCTTCTCACCCGCAAAAAGAAAGAAAAGAAAAGAAAAAAAAAAAAATCAAATGCTTTTCTTAACTAATAATGAGCCAAACATTAAAAACAAAGGGAAAGCAAAAGAAAGTACCCACCTAATTATCAATATCACACTATATAAAGCCAGATACAGTTTTTCTGCCAAAGGAAATTTAAAAGAAAAATATTCCATAAATGATAAAGGAGTTTCAACTAAGGAAAGGCAGAATTTTTGTTTAGAGAGCAAAATAAATTAATATTCTTTTCCCAGAAGGGCTCAAAAAAGAAAAAGAAGAGCCTCTGGAAGTAATATTATAAATAAAACTATTATCAGAGGAAAACAGCAAAAATCTGGACAACTACACAAAGCAAGCTTTTATGATCAAAAGAGGAAATAAATGTTTTAACTCACCTGGAATTCCTTTCGAACACCGGGGAAAACACTTCAAAAAAATTGTCCTTTGCTTCACTTTTAGAAGGAACTGAGTTATCAAAAGTAGGATCTACACTGTTAAATGCTCGTCTTTTCACTGGATCGGATAACATTTCATAAGCTGAGGAAGGAAGATAATAGCACCATAAATTTACCCATTTTTTTCCCCCTAGAGAAGACAAATATCCCCCTCCTTTAGAAAAGGTATTAATTTTCATATTTAAAAATTTTTTTTTTAATTGAGAGAAGGAAGGACAGTGAGGGGCGGGGAGGAGAGACAATCAATTTTTATTGAGTTTTTTACGTGGCTTTCCTTGCTCTGACACTTAGTTGTGTATGTGGGTGCTGGGGTTTGACATATTTAAAATTTTGGGGGTGGGGAGGATTTAATTTAGGTAAGGACGGCTCTAGCAGTTCTGAATGTAAATGGACTTGATTTCTTTAAGAACTTCTGATAGGTGAGAAAAAATTTTTTTAAAAATAGTAACTGCTCAAAGAAAGATGACTCTCAGGGAAAAGAAATAGCTAGAAAATTAACTGTCAGATACCAAGGCTATAAAACTGGAAGGCTCTTAGGTTTCCTGAGTAATGTATAAGAGTGGGCTAAGAGGAATTCTGAAAGGTATATATATGATTATTTATCAAGTAACATCAAAATGTAAAATCACATTTAGGAAACATTAAGAAATGGTGGTTACCTATGTTAACTTGCTTAATGAGCATATAGCTATGTAAATAGCAATAAATAATCCTTGTGCACAACGATATGAATAATTTTTCCCCCCTAGTGCTGGGAAGGAACCCAGGGCCTCCTCACAATATGCTAGACAAGTGCTCTGCCACTGAGCTACACTTCCAGTCCCTGTTTAAATTAGCAAAACATCTGAGAACAGTTTACTCCCACAAAGAAACTGAAATGGCAAAAGAGTTTAGTAATCTCATCATTAAATATGCTTATATGAATTAACTATAGGATAAGTTTCTGGTAAGAGTCACCTGGGGATCCATTAAAATGTAGATTCTAGGGGCTGGAGCGGTGGCTCAACGGTTTCGGCGCTTGCCTGGCAAGCACGAGGACCGGGGTTCAAACCCCAGCACCATGTACACAACTAAGTGTTGAAGCAACTAAGGCCATGTGAAAAACTGAAAAAAAGTTGTTCCTCTCTTTCTCTGTCTCTCTCACTGTCCCTCTCTCTTTGAAAAAAAAAAAAATGTAGATTCTAATCAGTAGGTTGCAGGGCCTGAAATGTTGCATTTCTAACAAGATGCCAGGTGTTGATGCTGCTGGCTGGGGGAACCTCACTTTGTATAGTGAGGCCTGGGGAAATAAATAAAAATAACCTGATATAACTAAAAATGTTTCAAAATGTCATGGGATAGTAAATGAACGACACACATAGGAAACCCAATCCCAGCATTTAGTAAATAAAAATTACTTTTAGAAATTCCTGACTATAAATCATTTTCTTACCTTTAGTTATACACGTAAAGTAATCATTATCTCCTTCTTTGATTGGTTCACCCGCTGCTTTCCGTTTATCTGGATGATGTTTTAAAACCATTGCTTTATCTACAAAATGAGTCACATTTGTCACTTCAGGCATAAAACTAGATATAAGGATAAGCTAAAATACAGACCGTATCTCTAAAATCACAATGCTTATTTTAAAATCTTTTCTTCCAAGGTGAAATGCGTGCTCACTAAATGTGGAACTTATATTAAATGTGAGACAATCATTTTAAGAATCAGCCAAAGTGCCAGCACCCGAAGTCCATTACTTAATAATTTTGTGTATGTACATATAGGCCTTTTTTCCCCTTAAGCATATGCTTAAAAAATTTATGCTGAGGGGTGTAGTATAGGTAGAGCACTTGCTTATTATTAGCAAGGCCCTGAGTTCAATAGTGTAATATCATTTGCTATTTCCCATTTTTTTTTGCACTCTTCCAAATTTCCCTTTTAATGATAGCTTAGTACAGTATTTCAAGTAGAACTGTCATAATTTAAGCATTTCTCTACTGCTGGGAATTTTGTTTCCTATGTTTCACTATTATAAATGATTTCAATTTGAAATAATTTAAGACTCTTTCTGAAGATGAATTTAAAGAGGGGAAATTAGCAAATAAAAATGTAGAAACAAGTTCCATCATCTGAAAAGTTATTTCATTTTCCTATGTGAACATTTTCACCACAATCTCAACTAGCACCAGATCTACAAAGTTTGTGATTACCATTGGTACTTAAAATTTTTTGTTTCTTTCATCCTTTATGGAGAAAGGAAGGTTTATCTGTTTTTCTTCTCAGTTTGTGTCACTTCACAATAAAATGATAGCTATCTATAGTATATTTATATGAGCCAGGCCTATTTAACTCAATAACCATATAAGGAAAGTGCTATTTGTTTTCTTCATTTCACAGATGAGCAAACAGAGACAGAGAGGTTAAGCAACCACAATCTTTGTAACCTGTATAAATTCTGGATTGAAACCATAAGCCAGGCACCCTGACTCCTCAGCCTGTGTGCATGCCGCATCTCTTTACATTTAATATCTATTGCTAATGTTTTCCCATGTTGTTTACGCTTTTTTTAAACATCTATTTTACTTATACAATTATTTATCATTTCCTCTATAGTTTAATCCAGTATTTATAATACTTCTAGTTTCCCAATGTTTTCTATGGCTAGAGTAAAAAAAAAATTAATTCTTTAAATCTTTTCTGGAATTTAATATATTAAAGGAAGTATTTAAATTTGTCATTTATCAAAATCCTAATACAATCTAAGAATACTTCCTTTCTCTACTTATTTGTAATGCCTCCTTTATCAATGTAAATTTTATTTATTTATTTAGGTACTGGGGAATGAACCCAGTGGCACTCAACCACTGAGCCACATCCCCAGACCTTTTTATTTTTTATTTTGAGAAAGAGTCTTGCTAAATTATTCAGGTCCTCACTAAATGACTGAGGCTGGCTTTGAACTTGTGATCCTCTTGCCTCAGCCTCCCAAGTCTCAGCTATCAATGTAAATTTTATAAGGGCTTGTTTTGGTTACTCATTCTTGCCCCAGAATTATGTTTAAAATTTCTATAGCTTTCTAATATATTTAATGGTAATTGCCAAAAAACGTAGCTAGGTTTTCTACCTAAAAAAACAAAAAAAATTATCTTTATCTAATAGTTATTTCTTATTTAATAACTTAATTCACTGAACCAAGCTCCCAAAATAGCATACAAAAAGAACAGGAAGGTTAGTTTCTCCCATTAATTTTAACAGAATAGTACTTATGCTATACATTTGTTTGCTGGCTAGAGGTCTTAAATACTTATAAAGGGAATTAACTACATTTCTTTTTAAAGTTCTAATCAAAAAGGAATGTGTGTGGGGCTAGTCAGGTGGCTCAGCAGTAAAACGTTTGCCTGGCATGTGCGATGACCCAGGTTCAATTCCCAGCACTGCATACAAAACTAAGTGTTGGAAAACTAAAATCAGATGAAAAAATAAAATTAACTCTCACTTTTTCTCTCTTAAAAACAAAATTAAAAAAAGGATTGTGTTACATTATGTTCTTTTCCTATTGTTTTAGAAAAATCACAGACTTAATATTACCTAAACAGATTTAGCTATATTATTTCCTGTTGGATTTATGAGAAAAACTCTACTTGTTTTATAAACATTAACCTTTTTAATGTACTGGTAAATTCTATTTACTACATTTTGATTTTTTTTGTACATTTACAAATAATATTTGTTTGTAGTGTTTTGAGCTTAACTTTGCTAGGTTTTCATATTTGGGTTGTATTAATTTCACAAAATGAATTGTTCCATGTTAGGGGCGTAGCTCAAGGCAAAGCACATGCTTAGCACATATGAGGCCCTGGGTTCAACCCCCAGCACTGAAAAAAAGTTAAATAAATAAAAGAATTATGACAAAATGAACTGTTCCAAAACAGTTTATGTTCAGTATGAGCATTTTCAATTCCTTTAACATATGAAATAATTCACCTGAAAAATTACCTGCGCCTAAAAATGGTTTTTAGAAGGTAATTCTTTGGTAACTTTAAAATTTTCTTCTTCAATTTTTATGGAAATTTTCAAGTTCACTGCATATAATAGTAGTTTCAATTAAAAGTATCTTCTATAATGGTTTTCATCCTTTTGTATATTTCACTATTTGTTTTTTTTTTCTTCTTATAAAACTCATTTTTAGATATTGTTTTATGGCTTCTATTTCCTTTCTCCATCTTCCTTAGTGTTGTTCTTTTAAACAATGAAACTGAATTTCTACTTTATTTTTTTCCCTGTTTTAAAAAAAGTAACATAATAGGTTAAGGCAATGAACTTGCTATGGTACAACTCTAGTTGCCATTGCTTTAAGTCTTGATAGGCAATGATCTTACTTTTGCAAAATGTATCTATGAATACAATTTTTATTTTCCAAGGCCCAAAAGTATATTTAACTTCCCAAGTGATTATTTCTCTGACTTATTTAATCACATCTCCTTCATCCAGTTGAGGTAAAATTCAGAGAAGTAAATTTTAAAAGACTAAAATGCTTAGATTTTAAGTATTCTGTTCAATGAGTTAACAACTGTATAAATCCATGCACTATAGCAACACGCAAAAGAAACTAGGCCATTTCCATTACTTGCAGAGTTCCCTTGTATCCCTTCCCAGATGACTCCCATCCCCTACCAACTGGAGCATCTACTTTTTGATTTGTTACAATAGGTTACTTCTCCTTGTTCTTGAACTTCATATAAATGAAACCTATAATATACTGTTGTGTCTGGCTTCTCTGGCTCAACATGATGTTTTGAAATTCTTGAATGTCTTGGTAATTTATTCTTTTCTACTGTTGACTAGGATTCTGTGTACCAAAATACAGCAATTTGCTTGTCCACTCTTCTGTTACAGAACATTGGGGTGGTTTCCTATTTATGGACATTTTTAATAAGGCTGCTATGAACATTTGTACGGAAATCTTTTCATGGGCATATTAGACTTATTAATTTCTACATATTCTGCAAGGGTTCAGAAGAGTGACAAATACATTTTTTTTCCTGAGGTCCAAGATCTTCCTTCTAGGTAGGTATAGTAGTTGTTTCTCTGCTAACACTGGAGAAGAGGCATTTTCAAATTCTAGCTGGTTCAAGCAGAAAAGGAATTAGGTATTAAATGGTATTAGGTAGTTCAATGAACTCCCACAAGAACCAAACTATCATGCTTGGAAGCTCATGATTCAACTTTTACTGAACTGTTCAGAAACATGATGATCCCACCACTGATGGGCACAATCACTGTGTTCTGCAACTGCTGATGCTGAGCACAAGCTATGACCACTGCCACATAGCCAGTGAAAGCTTTAAGTTTCACTATGCAGTGCTCTTCCCCCTTGCCAACAAATGGATTTTGTGCAGCATGGCCTAAAGTTGTTCTTCTTTGAATCTGAAGTGTGTGCTAAACCTAAGTCACTTGTCTAACACATTCTCAATATCAAGACATAAATATTTTTAAAAATCAGGTATGTTTTTTATTTGCAGTTATTGTTTCCATTACAACAATTTTTATTTCGTCTTTAGGGAAATCTAGCATTTCCTTATTCTTTTCATCCGAACCTTGGGAATATCCCTCAAGGATGTCCCTGGCTTTATTGTATTTCTAATTGTACATCAGCCTTTGTCAGTTTAAATTTGGATCTTGTGTTTTTAGTTCCTGTGAAACCTCTACTTATTTCTTGCTAATCTCCTCCTGCAATGCTGACCTCACCCCAGTAGAGTGTCTCCATATCTCACTGGCAACACACAGTAGATAATTCTTGAGTTTTCTTTTGAACCTCAGGATAAGGTCAGAGAGAAGTGATGGAAGGATCAAGTCTGTCTCCTCTTAGGCTGCACTATTTCTTCTACACTGATTTTTTTTGCCTAATCATCTGTAGTCACCCAAGTGGATTAGAGGATTCTATCGTCCTATTTACAAACTGTCCCTGGGAGGGACCTAAGATATTACACAATTAAAAAAAATAATGTAAAGAGGGCCAAAAGACTGGCCAGACTAAAAAAGAAACAAAGGTAATCTGGAAACAGCTGCTGTACATTTGTTGAAACTTCAATCAGGCATAGTGGCACACGCCTGTAATCAAAATGGCAAGGGATGCTGAGTCAGGAGAATTGCAAGACTGAGGTCAGCGTTGGCAACTTAGGGAGACCCTGTTTCAAAATAAAAAATAAAAAGGGTTGGGGGATGTACTTCAGTGATAGAGTGCTCTTGGGTTTAATCCCCAATACCACAAAAAGGAAAGAAAAAAAAATTCTGATTTCATTCTCCTTTCTTCCACCTATGAAAAAGAAGTTTCTCAGGTATTCTGAGGCTGCACTAGTAAAGGGTCTTTTTATTTTATGATCACATCGCTACCATTACAAAAAGTCTTTAAATGTAATTTTTAAGAAGCTACTTAGTTTAAAATATCACAAGTAATTTGAGCTAAAAGTTTTAAATCTGGAAAGTTTAATTTATCAAAGCCTGTTACTTTAATGTAAAGAATATCAAACATACACACATCATTTGCCAATGATGAAAAGAACAAACTCACATAAATAATCTAAATATCACCATTAATACTTAAGTACTTTCTCTTATCATTCAGTTTTTCTAGTAATTTATTCCTTTCAGATAAAGGAAAAAAGAACATATTCAACTTTAATTAACTTCCTAATTTGCCTTATAGCCATTCATAATATATTAACAAAAATTGTTTTTGTGTATTTGTAAAATGATGTAATAACTCAAAGGATCTCACATGATATCCAACTTATATTTTTATTATGCTTGTACTAATAATCATGGATTTGGAAGCACTAATTGCATTTTCACTTTTGGACTAGACTTTCAGAGAGCAATAATTAGTGGCAATGGTTTATTTATAGTTCTAGTTTATAGAACTATTTAAACTGTCTAGCTTATAGAGGTAAGAGAATGACAAGTTCCATCTGAATAAGAACTGATAAAATATTCAACAAGGGTGGTGGACAATAAATTATAGTTCCTCTTATGGTTAACAATCTGCACAAGTATTGTAAGATATCACCACAGCATACTAAAAAATTAATTTATGTCAAGAAAAAGTGTGGATTTAACAAAAACAAATGGATATTTCTTTTATAAGTTCTTGCTCATTTTTATCCTTTATAGAAAGACAAAAAGAATTCCTTCATTTTAAAATAGCAAATATTTTCATAGTTCAAAATAACTTCTAGCCATCACCGTGGCACATGTCTGTAATTCCAGTGTCTCGTTAGGCTGAGGCAGAAGGACTGTGAGTTCAAAGCCAGCTTAGCAACTTAGTGAAGTCCTAAGCAACATGGTGAGACCCTGTCTCTAAATAAAACATAAAAATGGACTGGGGATGTGGCTCAGTGGTTGAGCAACCCTGAGTTTAATCCCCAGTCCAAAAAAAAAAAATTCTAATTTTTTCACAAATTTAAGTAGTTATATGCTATTCTTAGTTAGACTCTGGAAACACTTTTCCACAGTAAATGAATTTTTTTTTCTGGCATTTATGCGTACTGGGATGACTATACGTACGTATCAGCACATGTCATGCCAGTCTTTTAAGAAATCTAGTAATTGATATAAAATAATCTGATAAATCCCTTCACTGTGTTAAAAAAAATATTTCTTGTGATTTTCCTAAACATATGCATTAATGGGAAATACTGTGAGGTTATTTACTATACTCTCAACCAATATTTTTCGATGTAAGCTCTTGTTCAGCCATGTTCATTCAAGCATAATAGTTTCTCTTCTTGACTGCCTATTCCTTTTCCAAATGGCCACAATCTTACCTCCTCTGACCTCAATATCCATTCTCTACAGTGGAGGGCAGAAATTCTCCTAAGATAAAACACAGAAAACTAATCACCTTCACCTTTTTCATTAAACTTGACTAATTAGGTGAACTGAATGTTTAAGGAATATGTCCACAGAAATGGAAAGGACAGGATATTTAGGCATATTAAGAGATGGTGTCTTTAAGGAATATGAAGTCTTGGGTCCCAACATTTTCCTCCCCCAACATTTAACTTTTTGAAAGAAAATAACAATGAAGCATTGGATAACTCTTGGGTAGAAGAAAGAATGGTATCAACAAAGGTGTGATCTAAAACCACAAATACTAAAGAAACAAAGCAAGGCTTCCACTAAGTACAGCTATCTGTACTTCCAAAGACAGGCGAAATATTTTTCATACCTTGCCAATGGGAGTGTTCTTTATCCTGCCTGCCAGCTTCCCCTTCTCTATCACACACACACACTCATACATACACACACCCATACCCCACACAGATTTCTTATCCCTAATGATCCCTAAAAATCAATGATTTTTTCCTGGTTCTGAAGGCAAAAGAGACCATGGTTTTATGTTGTTATTATGACAATATAACACATACTGTTAAATGTAGAGTCATCACTACAGCTTATGACCCTGCATATTTTTTCAAAATAATGTTTCCTATACCAAGTATTTGATTATTTCAAAATAATTAAGTACTTACGAGCTGCCTTGATCTGTCTCTGGGTAGCTTTGTATCTTACATGGCCGAGTCCAAGAACTGCATAATGATCTTGGTTCTGATAAACACACAAAAGGGAGTCAAGTTTGAAATGGAGTAATATGTCCTATTCCTTATGGTCTGGTACCCTAAAACAGCATTTCCCACAGTGATACTTTCCAAACAAGAGTCCAGAGAGGTTCTGAATAAAATGGGCTCTCTGACCATGTAAGTTTCAGAAATGTGGACTACTATATAGCCTTCTTGATGCTTTATATGCATATAAGCCTAATAAAGACTCTGAGAAGTCCTCCAACTACAATGGAGGGGGGGTGCGAAGCAAGCATAGAGAAGCCTATAAAACCCAGCATTTTCTAAAATTACTTGACCAAAGTAGGTTTTTCTCTCTTAACACCTATTAACATCCCATACCTCCTTAAATCAAGGTACATCCAGGAACACTTCAGAACCAAAGGGAACATTACAGTACCCCCTGTAGGTTGGGCCAGAAAACAATGGCAGTACAGAATGAGGTATCATGTGGAGTAAAGAAGGTAGGCTGGGCAAAAATCTGGAGAAAATGAGGGATGAGGTTTCAATGGATAGGAAGTACCTGCTTTGGTTAACATCATAATGAATTTAGAAGTTGAAGTAGCAACTGGAGTGAGAGCTCCTTACAGAACTCAAATTATGCATTCTGTCTTGGAGAATGTCAGGTGAAGAGAAGTTGAGGGTATACAACATGGGACAAAAAGTCAAAAAGGGTTTGATTTGTTTTCCTTTAAATTCAGGATTATGAACATCACATGGATGGGCTCCTCTTTTGTGTCTGGCAATCAGTGTTCTAGTCAGTTCACTTTTCCACTCCCTAGCTATTTCAAATCTTCCATCCTCTAATCTTTCCTCACGCCTCATTCACCCTTCTCCACCCCTAAGTTGAAGGCCCTGCCTCCAGCTTTTTCTTAAAAAAACAAAAACAAAAACAAAAACAACAACAACAAAAAAACCAAACCAGGGAGAGATAGGGGGTGAGGGAATCAACTTTATTTAGTTTTCCATATGGCCTCTGTTCCTCTGACAGTTGTATATGTGGTGCTGGTGTTCGAACATGGGTCCTTGCACACGCCAGTGCTCTAGCCACTGAGCAACTGCTCCACTCTCCTGCCTCCTGCTTAACTAAAAATGTAAAACTATCTCAAACTTATCAAATTAGATGTGTAACAGGTTTTTGTTCTTTGTACATCAATTATGCTGCAATAAAACCACCAAAAAATGCCAGAACCTACTAACCTCCTTGCACTTGTACACCTTCTCTTCTTCCCTCCTTCCACAATTGAGAAAACCTTTCCTATTATGATAAATTACTCTATACTTCCCATATGTTCTGAAATCTATCCTAGAGCTTCTGAGATTAACATCTTTCACTTTCTCCTAAATTTCAACTGGATTATTTTCATCAGCATAGAAGATGTCATTCTTTCATCCTTAAAAACCTCTCTGAGACCACCCTTCCAGTCAGTGCCCCATAGCTCTGCTTGACAGTTAAACTTAAGGTACCCAGACTATGTTCTTATTCTCTTGCATTCATTTTTTTCAGCCCACTTCAATCTGGGTCTGCTCTGACCATTCGAATCCCAGGTGCCAGGAAACTTTCCTTAATATCAATTTCCACCCTCACTTGACCTCAACTTTCAGTGGCTTTGTCCTTGAAACACTGTCTCCTTTGAGTTTCTGTGAATCCATTTTCTATTCACCCCACCCTGACCTTCCAATAGCCATTTTCAGATACCTTTACTGGCTTCTTGAAGATGTTCAAAGGTATTTTTCTCTCACTCCATACTTTGATATTAGGGGATTTCATCTAATGTATTGCTATAATACAGTACTCTGTTTATGCTAAAGACTCACCAACTAACTCTAGTGTAAACCTTTCCTCTGATGGACAGAGGCACAGAGCACCTTCCTCTCTCTAACCTCCTGGCCTATCACTCTCTGCCTGGTCACCCATTTCCAAATACTGGTAATCCAATGCTGAGCCTTTTCCTACTTTAGGGCCCTCATAAGCTTTTCTTCCTGCCTGGCATATCCTCTACTACTACCCCCACACCGGGTTCCCCTCTTCTTACCCTTCAGTTCTCAGCTTAAATGAGACCTCTATCTCTACTTTTCTTGTTTCCTCCAAAGTACTTGGAAATGACCAGAAATTAAGATGCTCTAATGGCTTTCCACTGACAACTCCTCCCTGCCCTTCCCTTCCTTACTCTGCTGCAAGCACTTGCCTTCTTTCAGTTTCTTCTTTCTGCCTCTGCACACATTCTGCCTGGAATCCTATTCTCCCTCACCTTCACATATCCCTCATGTTTTATCTTAAATCCCAACTCACAGGCCTTCCCCAACTACTCAATCTAAAATAGTCATCTAGACACTCTCACATCACCCAATTCTTATTCTTTCCCTGGAGGTTACTGGCCACATGTTCTGGATTATTTTTTATTTGTCTGCTCACTGGAATATAAACTATGTGGGAGCAACAATACTGTCTTGTAGTATACAATATCCTTGGTACCCAGAATACTGTTTGACAAGTAGCAGTTGCTTGATTCATATATTTTTTTTTTTTTAAAGAAAGAGGGGACAGTGAGAGAAAGACAGAATAAAAAAAAATTTTTTTTATTGAGTTTTTCACATGGCTTTTGTTGCTCTGACACTTAATTTTGTACGTGGGTGCTGGGGTTTGAACTTGCGTACTTGCGCATACCGGGCAAGCGCCGTAACCACTGAGCCACCACTCCAGCCCCTGCTTGATTCATATTTGATGAATGAAACAATTAGATACTAAACGAACCTTGTTACTTTGTGCTGATGTCATTTACTCATTTCTACACCTAAGACTTTCTTCTTTTTCTTGTTAACTTCAACATTCCCCAATTTTTTCTTCTCCTGACCCTGCCTTCACCTTGTTACTATCTTTTCTCATTTTCTTTACAATTCAGCTAAGAAAGTATTTCACACTGACATCTCTATAACTCCATCCCCTAATGACTTCTCAACCCACTATAATGTCTTGTGTTTCTCATCCTTTTGCCAGAATGGCTTTCAATGAAGTCATCTATACTTATTTCTCAAATTCAGTGACCTTTCATCATTTTTCATGTTCTGAATGACACGGGTGAACATGTTTCCTTCTTAAGACTTATTCCTCCCTTAGTTTCTGGAGGAGTACAATGCCTAATGTTTAATAAACCAATGTTGAACTAATAACTTTCTTTCATTTCCTATTTCTTTCACCCTTCTTAGTATCCTTTGATGTTCCTTTCTTCATACCTGCTAAATATCCTCGTTCCTCAATGTTCAGTCCTGGTCTTTTGAAATTGATGACAGAAGAGTCAGCTAACAGTTTCTGAGTGCTTATTTGCTTTTCCTAAGTGCTTTATTCACGTACTTAACCCATTTATCATTAATCCTTGTTATAATCCTTTAAACTGTTAAAAAATCTCACTATCTTAACAAGGGAAATAGACAGTGAGATGTCCAATAATTTTCCCAAAGTCCCAGTGCACAAAATAGTGAAATCAGATCTGAATCAGGTACTCTAATTCTACAACACACATATTATACCTGTTGTCTGTATTCTCCATAGCTGACATCATTCAATTTTTAATAGCCTCAGCTACAGCTCTGTCAATGAGTTCAAAATGTCTTTGGCTTTAACATCTTTATGGAGTCATAGATCAATCTCTAACCATCTACTAAACAACTTAGTGTGGTTACTAGATCCTTTATTTTTGTTGGTACTGGATTGAGTTCAGGGACTGCTTTACCACTGGGCTAGATTCCCAGCCCTTTTTTATTTTGAGACAGGGTCTTGCTAAGTTGCAGAGCCTGGCCTTTGACTTGGACTCCTCCTGCTTCACCTGCACACTGCCGGGACTACAGGCATGTGCCACCATGCGTGGCTAGAACCTCAATTTTTGACATAGCTAAGCTTGGATGCAAATAACATTTCTTGCAAAGTTCCTTATCCTACATTCCAGTGTTGATTACTGACATTACACTCCAGCTGGTCACTCAAGTCAGAATGGTGGAAGACCTTCTGAATAGCTCCCCTTTTCTTGTACCACACAACAAAGATCACCAAGGGCAGGCAAATCTGCTTTAAAAATAAATAAATAAAACTTGTCCCTTCTTGTTCAAAATCCAGACACAACTTTAGTTCATCTTCTCATTTACAGGCTTGGATTACTGCACTAGTGATTCTAACTCAGTGAACTATTCACTTCCCCTCTAAGTCTGACCCCACTTTCAAGCACTTTTCTGTTCTGCCAGGAAAATCGTTTTTCTAAAATTAGGTTAGAAACTTGATGACTTTCTACTGTCCTGAAAATAAAATTTTAATTCCTTCTTTAGCATAGCATAAAAAGAACACAACAGTTTGGTCTAGAGTCCATTTTAGACCCAATGTCTAGAAACCATCCTTCATGTACCTCACTCTACTCATTTTTAATCCTCTAGAGGTAGTACATAATCTTTACTCCTTTGTATCTATACCTATCTAGTCTTCTCTGCTTCACTAAATGCCACTCATTTTTGAAGATGATTTAAACATTATCTTTCTATGAAAGCTTCCTGGATTTCTCCTACGGCTAGTGCTATCCCAACTCTGGGCTTATCAATTAACAGGTGTTCAATGATGCTTAAATCATGCTTATCTGGTTGAACAACCTAAAAACATGGATAGAACACTCATGAAAACATTCCCTATATGGTATGCACTGACTTAGCAAAAGATTTGATTATTAAATACCTTCCAGTCTTTGGGATCAAGTGTTTTCAGCATGGGAAACTCTTCCAACTGCAATTCCTCATCTTCTGATTCCTCTGATAACTCTTTCTTATCCTCCAGTTCCTGAAAAGAGGCAGAAGCATTTCTGGTTCTCCTCTTAACAAAAGCTTCAAACCATCGTCCCACAGGTTCAACTCGAAAGAGTGCAGAGGCTGTGATTGAAAGTGGTAAGAGAGGCTTCAATGTATTACACAAAACAATTGTCTGTTTCAGGGCAATAAATCTTCTTAGGAAGATCAAAACAGATGCCATTAGGATATAATTTTAACATCAACAACTACTAAAATAATTGCAGTCATCCAATTTACATGAATGTTAGATAGAAATTATCATTCTCTAGTGTTTACAGAGTATCCCCTCAAACTTGTCCAGTTAATGGGGAAAAAAAAAAAAAACCCCATTCAGCAGTGTCAGTAATAACCAAAACTTTTCTGTTAATAAAGGCTGGTAAGGAACAGGAATAAATGTTGCAAACTGCTTTACTTTTAGACCAATAATGGTAACAAAAAGCAATACATAATGAAAATGTCACCAAGAACTAGCCTCAAAAAAACAAACAACAAAACCCCACAAACCTCTAAAACCAAACTATCTTAATATTTAAAAAGCTCCTAATAATTTTAAGGACTCACTAGCAAAGATTGCTCTCAAAGATAATTTTACAAGCAGCTGATGGGGACTTACTAATGCAGCTGTGCTGTAGTCAGACAAGCTCTGGATCTAATAAACTCAGAAGCTCTGGGCTTAGTTTAGGTCTGCCAATGTGTCTTGAAATGATTCAGAGATATCTTCAACTGTAAAATGGGAATAATACCTATGTCATTCAGTTCCTAGGAAGACTGAGAATGCATAAAGGCACTTTGAAAACTACAAACTGTTGTAGAAAAGGTATTATCTATTACTTGGAAGTGAGAGTAAATCACTGTATATCTGCATATGAATAACTGAAAAATGGCAATTTGGGTTGGGGGGAAAAAAGTAGAATCAATTTTAATTTCATATTCCATAAAAATGCAAAAAGCTTTTTTTTTTTTTTGTCCAGTAAAGAATAACTCACGTGAGTCTTTATCCTTGTACTAAATGGCCAGTTTTCTTAAAACAAAAAACAAATAAACAAACAAAAAAAAACTCCAAAACCCAAAAAACTGACTTTCATATTTCACATGGTTGGGAGATTAAGATTTTTTCACCTTGGTTTTTCAATACCAGATCTAAAATTATATTATAGAGCTGTAGCATTAAAAATAGCATGGTACTAGTAACAAAATAGGAATGAATAGAATAGAATAGAATAGAATAGAATGGAATAGAATAGAAGACTCTTTAAACATCTATCTTTGACAAAGGGGGTCAAAATATAACATGGAGGAGAGGCAGCCTATTCAACAAATGGTGCTGGACAAACTGGACAGCCACTTGCAGAAAACTGAAATTAGATCTCTTACCTTGAACAAAAATTAAATCAAAATGGATCAAGGAATTAGGAATTAAGCCAGGTACCATACAACTGCTAGATGAAAAATTAAGACCAACATTCCAGCATATGGGAGTTGGTAATGACTTCCTCAACAAGACTCCTGAAGTGAAAGAATTACAGACTAAAATCAATGAGTGGGATGCCATTAAACTAAAAAGTTTTTGTACAGCCAAGGAAATGGTCAACAATCAAGAGACAACCTACAGAATGGGAGAGAATCATGGCCTGTGATCCCTCTGACAGGGATCCAAAATTTACAAAGAACTCAAAAAATTCAATAATAAAAACACAAACAAACCAGTCAATAAATGGGCCAGACAGCTAAACAGAAACTTCTCAACAGAGGACATTGAGCAAGTCAATGAATATATGAGAAAGTGTTCTAAATCACTGGCAATCAGAGAAATGCAAATCAAAACTACCTTAAGATTTCACCTCACTCCAGTCAGATTGGCAAAGATGAAGAATACAAACAATAACAAATGCTAGAGGGGTTGTGGGGAGATAGGCACACTAGCACACTGCTGGTGGAACTGCAGACTGGTACAGCTGCTCCGGAAAGCAGTATGGAGACGCCTCAAAAAATTAGGGTTGATCCATCATATGACCCAGCTATCCCTCTTCTGGCTATTTTCCCAGAGGAGTTAGAATCAGCACATTACAGCGACACAACAAAACCCATGTTCGTAGCAGCTCAATTTACAACAGCTAAATTATGGAACCAACCTTGATGCCCCTCACTGGATGAATGGATCCAAAAGCTCTGGTGTATATATACATTGGAGTTCTACTCAGCTATCAGAAACAACAATACTGCATCTATTGAAGGTAACTGGATGGCACTGGAAGAAATCATGCTGAGTGAAGTTAGCCAAACCCAGAGAGCAGAATGGTTTCCCTTATTTGTGGAGGCTGGACCTAAACCCAGGCTTGGAAGTAATGTAGACAAACTCATGAATTAGATCCATAGAACAAAAATGCAAAATGTTAATATTTATGAGATACAGTTGCAAGATACTTCATATTTGAATCAGCTATGCTGCATACGTGTACAAAAACGTAAATGTTTATAATTCTATTGTCAAATATTCTGACGAATAATTACAAGGGATGATAGGAAGGGAGAAGGGGAAATGTTGGAACTGAGATAAACCAAGGTATATCCCAAGCGGTTAAAATGTCACTGTATACACTATAGCCATACATATAAAAAATGTTCTTCATAAGCCCAGAACTATGTCACTGTGTTTGGGTTTTTTTAGTAACAACATAGGACCCAAAAGAAAGGCAAGGGATCAGGGGACGGGAGGAGGGGTATAGTGAGGTGTGTGTGTGGGATACTGAACAAATTGTATTGCTGATTTGTGTGCATCTAGGAATATGTGAGAACTAATCCCATCACTATTTAAAACAATAATGATAAGAAAACTAAATTGAGAAAAAAATGAAATAAATACGTATTGTTGAAAAAAACATTTTTCCACCTTACACAGGAAAGGATTCAAACACAAGTCTGAGAAGTACCACCTGTGTAGCATGGGTGTGGCTTTTTTTTTTTCCCAGCCTTTCAACACTTTTCTTCTGGTTTCAAGATTACACACTGACACAAAAGCCCAACAGGTGCCATGGGATACATTCAAAATCAAATTTAACAAGCACCTTTGGAAGTGGCACTTAGAAAACCGAGTCCCACGACTCTCCTGAGCTAATAAATCTAAGAATCTATAGCAGGAGGGCAACTGTTTCACTTGTATTGACTATCTTTAAAAGTATCTATGGCAGCCTTTCCAGCAGCTCAAGGAAGGGTCTTTAAAAACTAAGGATCAGTGTCTGAGTTCTGACATTTAAACTACAAAGCCGAAGCAAGCGCAGAAAGGGAAGAAAGTGTTTAATACAGCACTAGCACCATGGCTTTGTACAATCGCAGACACGTGGGATGCTCGCAGCTGATAGTCTTCACCGTAGACAAGGAGATGCTTATGGGAATCTTTCTAGGGTACTGGAGAGTTGGGTCCCGAACTGCTCAGACGGATCCGTGAGTCAGCAGCCCCAAGAGAAGGCAGCAATCGTAGGGGCAGAAAGAGGATGCCCCCAACCCTCTCAGTCTTCCAATCTAGGGCAAGGTTACTTTATAGCAGGAAGCAAAAGGGCACTCGTTACGGCCCCACAAGACCCGGAGCCAGGCGCTGTGGTGAAGGGTAGAGAGATCACAGGATTGCGAGAGAGAAGACGGAGGCGGGACGGACCCCGAGTTGGTGGGCACGTACCAGAGGTCAGAGCGTGGGTGATGGCGGTGCCCTGGCCGTCCGCGGCGCTCGGCAGGAGCAGCATGATGGCGTTAGGGACAGTCCCGCGGGCGCAGCGGCTCACGTCCCCGGCGGAAGGCCCTTTGCGTCCCCTCCAGCTTTACCGCGCCGTCCGAGCCTCGCGCCTAGGCTCTACGACGCCCAGGAACCGGCGCATGGACAAGACCAGTAAGCACTTCCGGGATGGGTCTTTCGTGGTGTGGACGCCAATCCCACCCCCACCCGTCGGCGCCAACGTGTGCGGCAGCCTCGTTCCTCCACCCACTCAGATCCGGCTGGACCCAAGAGGCACGAAGGAACAGTTCCTAGACTCATCAGTTCCTACGTGAAAAGGATTGTTTTCCTCGTCTAAGTGCAAGCCATAGAAAATAACTTTTAAAAGTTATTCGCGTGAGCACGCATAAACCCAAAGTAAAACCAGCTACTTCCAGATTTAATTTTCAAATTCCTTCTGTTTTATATTAGCATGAACCTATTTTCCCCCCCAATAGCTCTACTTGCATAAATGAAAAGTAGGGATATTAAATTATATTGTTGTATTGAGTGCATAGGTGAATATGTAACAACAAATCTCATCATTATGTACAACTATAATGCATCAATAAAAAAGTGGGAAAAAATAAGGTGCAGAAACTAGTATCAACGCTGCTTAGAATAGTATAATCATATATGTATAGCCGTGATGCATTTGTTTACCTAACAACAGTAGCAGTTAGTGTTTCTCATGCTATTATTGATGTACCTGCATTCTCTTTTAATACTCATTTGGAGAAGAAAACACCCTCTAGTGTTAAAGTCCATTTCAAGGCCAGCAATATTTTTACCCTGTTCTAGCAGAAAGTTTTCTTTCGAGGTATTTCAAATGATAGGAATCTGGTTTTTTTTTTAAATCTATAGTAAAAGTCAATTGTATTTCTACTCTAAGCTTCCTTCTAGGACTGAGGCCAAAAAGGTAGAAACGATCAAAAGAAAACCACACTTTTCCATAGCTATCACATTTTACATTCCCACCAACAATACACAAAGTTCCATATTTTTTCACATCCTTGCCAAATTCATTTGCTTTATTTAAAAAAATACTATTTTATAATAAGTAGCCATCCTAAATTTATGAGGTTGTGTTGATTTGCATGTCCTTATCCTGTGAGGTCAGGGGAAATTAAAATTCAGAGATTAGCTGGGGGCAGTGGTGCAAGTCTAGAGTCCCAACGATTCCAGAAAACTGAGGTAAGAGGACTGCAAATTCAAAGCCAGTCTCAGCAATTTAAAGACCTTGTGTTAAAAAATAAAAAGTAAAAAGGGCTGAGGACGTGAGTCAGCGGTTAATCGCCCTGGGTTCAATCCCCTGCACCAACAAATTAAGATTAAGGAAATTACACAAATCTGGCGGACTAAGGATTTAAACTCATCGAGTGAGCCAGGATTGGTCCTGGAATTTACTGGTAGGGATCTCAACACTGGAGACTACGAGGGGCCGGGTAGACCATCGTTCCCTTGTAACGCGTATTCTTTCCCGTTGCCACGACCTGGATGCCTACAGCGGCTTCCGTACAGGGCTCTCCTCGTCTCAGGTGCAAAGTAAAGGAGCGCCCCAGGCCGGTTCCACTTCCGGTGGGGAAGGGATAGGGAAGGCACCACCGGAAGCGAAGAAGGTGCTGTGTAATCACTAAGGAACCGTGGCACTTGCATCTCCTGAAAATGCCGGATTACCTCGGTGCGGATCAGCGGAAAACCAAAGAGGATGAGAAGGACGACAAGCCCATCCGAGGTCAGTTGATATAAGCAGGAGCTCGGAGCCGTCTCGGCCCGGCGTTCTGTTCCTACTTGATCCAACGGTGTAGTCCGGGGCGGCTCTCGCGGGCCTGCCTGCTCTCCCTCGGTCCACTCCAAGTTCTGTATTCGTCTTCTCTCATCCTCTGTTGGTCGAATTTTTCGTTATTTCTCAACTCTCAGATCTTGATGAAGCTGACGCACCCTGCAGGACCTTACAGGCTTTCAGAAGTTCCCTTGCCTGGTGGTGGTGGCTACCTGGTCCTTCGCCCTGCCCACCCCTGCCCCCAACGTGTGACAGCTTCGTGCTGTAACTGCGTAGCCAGAATCCCAGGGCATAATTGTCTGGAAAATAGCAGCAAGTGCTGCCTTTATTTGACTAGATAATACTTCAGAATTTAAGAGTTAGGAAGGATATTTTGAGACGTTTATCATCCTTGGCCCCAGCCACCAACCTCTCCGCGGAGGCAGCTTAACGTCGACATTTTACTTTCTAGATATTTTCTTTACAAGTACAAAGAAGTCTGCTTTTGTATTTTCTTTTTGCAAAAGTACAGCATGCTGTATGTACACACTGCAGGATCTTGCTTTTTAAAAATATTTAAAAAAATGATTTCATTTCATTATATAGTGTTGTTTGCCTCTCTGCATCTGTATAGTGTCCCATCTTATGGGTATTCGATAATATAATTAATAAAGCATTGATGACGTTTAGATTTCCCTCGTCCAGTCACCGTTATACAGCACCGTGTTCATATAACCAAAGCCGTGGAGTTGTAAATTCTAGAAGTGGTGCTGTAATTTTGATAGTGCAAAATTATTCTTCTTATTTGGGGACATGGTTTGTCACCAGTAGTCCCTTGTTCTTGTTCTTTTATCGTTTACGTTATTTTGGTGTTTTGAAATGTTTTTCTCTAACTCTTTCCTTTCTTAACTTCAACTTCTTGCACCCTTTTTTCACTATTTACACCCTTGTTCCAAAGAAAAAGCATTTCCTGTCTTCATCCCTCTCTGTTCTTTGTGAAAGTATTCTAAGACCCTAAGCACTTCAGAGGTACTCAGTTATCTGTTAGAAAGCCCAGTCACAGAAATTCACTATTTGATGTGCATAGTGATCTTTGTGATTCTCAGCATGTTGTTTTGTAAAAATATTCGTAAATTTGATGCAGTTATGACTAACATGCATGTAGAAATTCAGGTGCTGCTTTATCTGTGTCTTATTTGATCTTTATAGAAACACTGTGAAGGTAAAATGGTATTAACTGTTTTTCAGGTAATGAAACTAATACTAAGAAAGATTAAATGGTTTTTACAAGGTTATCTGGCAAATATACCACCTTTTTAGGCCTAGCCTCAGGTTGTTTCATTCTCAAACCCCCTGTTGTTCTGGCTTGCTATTCTCTTCTGTGGCATTGTGTTTATATCTTTGATCACCTCAATTCTGGCAACTTCTGTTATTATTGCATCTTAACTGCCTAAGGAGTTGACACTATTAGACTTTATTGTAAACAGAAGCTACTTCATTTCTAAAGTTATCAAATGTCCCATTTCCCTTCCTATCTCAACTTTTTGCCCTTCAGTCTTCGTAACCAGTGAACCTTAACCTGACCTGTGTTTTGATTTGTCTTTCAATCTGGGATCTGCTTCCCTGCTCAGACTGTTCTGACTCTCTGTGGTATACTTAGTATCCCCTATTTTTGTTCATTGCACTTTTTACTCTCCTCTCTTTAATTCTGAGAGTCACAGTGTTTCTTGTCTTTCTCTGCTCATAGGCTGCCAACATTGTAGAAACAAGTCACAAAAACCTCATTGATTCAATTCCAATTCAAGCTTTCAGATACTTATTACTGTTTTGTGGAATCTGTGTTAGACTCCACTTTATAGTCTTTTACATGTTTCTCAAGTCTTCAGTTAGTTTCTGTCTTCCCAGCTGATGACTTATTTTCTCTCTGCTGAGAAGATTGAGAATGTACTCTGTTTTCTTCCATTTTTTGTTTCTGCCCTGTCTCAGAGAATTTCTTTCAAGTCTAATCTATTCCCACAGTTCCTGACCTTGTCCTTTCCTCCTCTGGGACTTTGTTTCATTAAACCACTCTTTTGTTTATTTCCTTGCAAATGCCAGGCAAGTGCTCCAACCGCTGAGCCACTGCTCCAGCCCCTACATTTGTTTTATTAAAGAATTTTTGTATAAAAACAAATTATATGCACATCTTGTATTTTTTTTAAACCTGGCTGGTTTACTTAAAATAGTACTTCTTATAGCTTTATACTGTTCTGTTTTAATTTTGAATGACTGCATTGTATTTCATTGTATGAACATAATATAGTTTATTTAACCACATCCTTAATGGAGTGTTGAATGTATTCACCATACGGAGTACATAAAATGTTAATCATGTATTCTATGTCTACTTATTATGAATTACTTATTCATCTTCCCAATAACTATCTCAAAAGTTTCTTAAATCCAGGAATTGAATGGTTGTATTTATATCATTCTGATTTTAATCAAATTTTGGCACTCCAAATGAGTAGAATTAAACAGAAAAGTTTGTCAGCTCTCATTTTTCTTTGAATCTCATGTATTGTCTCTCTTCTTTTAGCTCTGGATGAGGGGGATATTGCTTTGCTGAAAACTTACGTAAGTCCTTAAAATGTTGACAGAATTTAGATGTTTGATGTTAAAAAATGTTTTGGTTTTTTTCTTCCAAACTAATTAGAGGAGAATGTTGAGCAGCTCACAGTAGTCTTCACTGACAAGTTATGTTCCTAATCCTATCTAGAATAGATCATTCTAAGCTGCTTATACATTGTTTTTATACTATTTATAATTAAAGTGTGGTACTATTTGGAAAGATATTTGAAATTATTTATAAAAAATATATTCTATATTTAAAATGTGAGATATGAAATGGTAATTTTCTTTTTGTTATATATTTATTTATTTTGTGATGGTTAGAATTAAACCTCATAAGTCCTAGACAGGCACTCTACTGATGAGCTATAGCCTCAGACACTGAAATGGAAAGTTTAAATGCATAGAAACAGGTTTATTTTTATTTGTTATCTTGCATAATGGCAGGTGGTTTGGGAAAAGTAATTAGTCAGGAATACTTCTGGTAATGATACTCTCTATGTTACATTTCACAATCCATGGAACAATAAAAGCTGATAAGATTGTAATTGTTAAAAATTTTCTCTGATATTTAATAAGCTGTTGATATACTGATCTTCATCAACTAGGGTCAGAGTACTTACTCTAGGCAAATCAAGCAGGTTGAGGATGACATTCAACAACTTCTCAAGAAAATTAATGAGCTCACTGGTATGTATTTTTTAAATCCTATTTCCGTTCTTTAAATGTAATGTGTTTATTATATTGAGTTTAAATACAAATTTACATGAATTACAGATTTTAAAGAAATTATTATTCTTCCTATCTGTTAAGAAATTGTATCTCACTTAACAGTCTCACTGCTTTCTATAAGGTTTAATGCTTATGCAATTAAGAAACAGCATCCTCTAAGCAAGCAAGTGATGTTTCTGTTGGTCAAGACCTAGGTTAGTAAATTGCAATAAGCATATCAAAACAGATTTAATGAAAATATGATTTAACTTAGTATTGCTGAAGTAAGTGGATTATTGCCTGGTAGTTGGAAACTTTTCTTCTTGGGAACTTGAGCCATGAAGTTTTACAGTATTTGACCTTCATGAAAGATGTCAAGTTTTGCATTAAATTTTTGTTTGATAATTACTTTGGGGCAACAATTTTCAACTGGGGTGATTTTGCCCCCTAGGCCTTTGACAATGTCTGAAAACCTACTTGATTCTCATAACTTGGGCGAGAGTGCTACTAGTGACATCTAGTAGTGGTCAGAGATGCTGCTAAACATCCTACAGTGT
The DNA here is from genome assembly GCA_004027875.1 of Aplodontia rufa. Taxonomy (NCBI): domain Eukaryota; kingdom Metazoa; phylum Chordata; class Mammalia; order Rodentia; family Aplodontiidae; genus Aplodontia; species Aplodontia rufa. Next base: position 59,901 of record PVKS010001875.1, on the reverse strand, counting down.
ACAGGACTGGCCCCACAAGTTATTCAGTCCAGCATGCCAAGAATACTGAAGTTGAGAATGCTTATGTTAGGATAATGTATTCCATTTTGGTGAATTGTATTATCTGTCTTTATGTAGGTATTAAAGAGTCTGACACTGGCCTGGCCCCACCAGCACTCTGGGACTTAGCTGCAGATAAACAAACTCTCCAGAGTGAACAGCCTTTACAGGTTGCAAGGTATACACTGTTCTCTGGACATTTATTGTTTTCTAATATTTTCAAGCACTTTTTAGAGTTTTGGGGATAATGCAATAGTTTATAGAGAATTTTTATTCCAAATTCCAAATAAATAAATGTTTCTACAAAGGTATCTGGAAGTAAAATTTTATGCCTTAAATAATTATTCCAAAACACATACAGTCATAATCAAGTAAAAGATTAAAATGAGGGGCTGGAGTGGTGGCTCAGTGGTAGAGTGCTTACCTAGCATGTGTGAAGACTCAGGTTCAAACCCTAGCACCACATAATACAACTATATGTCTGAAAAACAAAAACCAGATGGAAATCTGAATAAAATTGATTCAATCTCTCTCTCAAAAAAAGATTTAAATGACACTGAGTAAAATGTGAAAATCTCCCTTCTCATCTTTGCTCTCCCGTTGCCCCTTCCTCAAACATAACTATTGAAAACAGTTTGGTGGTCCTAATCGTCTGTATGTGTCATCATGGTTATGTCCGCATGCAAAAAAACATCTGGAGTTTTTTAGATACAACAGTTTGGAAATCTTCCATTGTCATTAATGTAGGCATATTTATTTACTTTTTTTAAAAAAAATTTATTGGCAGCTATTTATAATTTCTGTTATACATAGTGCTATAGTTAGATATTTCTCTATGTACAGGCATACATTTCTGTAGGCTAGTTTATAAAAAAGTGATTATAGGATCAAAGATATTTATAATTTTTTTTTAATAGAGAGTCAATTTTATTTATTTTTTCATCTGGCTTTTGTTTTTCTGACACTTGGTTATATATGTGGTACTGGGGTTCAAACCTGGGTCCTGGCACAGGCCAGGCAAGCTCTCTACCACTGAGCCACCTCTTCAGCCGTCAGGCATTTACAATTTTGAGTCTGTGAAAACAAGTAGTTTGACTAGTTTACACTCTTACCAAGGAGCTTTGGGTCAAATGACTGTTGACCTGATAAATATACTTTGCCAAGTTGGGAGAAATTTTTTCATTTTAATTTACTGATTACTAGTACTTCTTATGACACATCTGTATTTCTTTGACATATTTTGTTCTATTGGTTTCTTTCTTAGTAATTTTTAGATGCATTTCATATATTGTACATATTAATCTTTCTTAAATATGCTACAATTTTTCCAAGTGTGTCATTTGACTTTTAACTTTTGAGTATCTTGGGCTTTACCAATGTTTTAAATTTTCAGAAGCTAAACTATATCAGTATTTTATTATCTCTTTTGGATGTTGGTGTTGCTTAGAAAAGCCCAATCCAATCCAAGGCTATATACATGTTCTGTAATGTTTTAAAATTTTATTTTGATTCTTAGTTCTTCAGTACAGCTAAAGGTTGTTTTCTATCTATCCTCTTTACATCTCTACATCTTTTCATTCATTCATTTTTGTTTTAATCTTTTTTTGTTTTGCTTTGTTTTTTAAGAAAGATAGGGACAGTGAGAGAGAGAAAGCCAATCAATTTTACTTAGTTTTTTTTTGTGACTTTCATTGCTTGGACACTTTATTGTTTATGTGATGCTGGGGTTTGAACCCACATACTTGTGCATGCCAAGCAAGTGCTGTAACTGCTGAGCTACCTTTCCAGCCCTTTAATCGTGATTTTAAAGACTTACATAGTTCTATATTTCCCAATAAATAAATAAATAAAATTCCCCGATTTTTAGAGATGCTCATTTTCATTTTTTTATCTGATTATTTTTGTTTCTACCTGCAGGTTCTAATGACTATTCCTATTCTGTGTGTGTTTTACATTCTACTTCTTGAATTTTTTTTTTTTTTAAGTTTAGATATTAGGTTTTGGCTTCCCACCATGGGAGATGAGGATTTTGTTTCTTCTCCTTTTATCCTAAAGGCATGCCCTTCTTATCCCTACATCCTCCCAGTGTAACTATATCGTAATTTTGGTTAGATAAGTTTTCACTGTTTATGTAATTACATCCAGTTAAACTCTATTCACAAAGAGCCAAGTGGTAAACAATGATCGCAGTTCCTTTCTTGTACTGCTTTTTGTTATCCCTGTTAAAATTACCTTCTCATTTGCCTGGTTTTCTATATATTTTACTAACTTCCCAGTTTTGTTTTGTTTTTTTCCGATTGTCTGAATTGCTCTTCAGATGTATTAGCTCCATCAGGTTTTCCCACAGGTGGACCTCAGGCACGTCCGGTTGTTCTGTCAGCTTCATCTTCCTGGAGTCTTTCCTAGCACATTCTGACCTACTTTACTATACACCCCCCACCTCCACATTTTTAGTGGATTTACCCCAGCTTACCTCTGGAATTCCTTGATACCCTATTTTACTCTCTCCAGAATAGGGTTTGACAGACTTTCTAAAGGCCATATGGTAAATATCTTAATACTTTGTAGGTCAAGTGGCAAAATAGAGGCTATATATATGGGTTCTTATAAAATGAGAGAAAACAAATTGATTGTGGATGTTCATATTGAAAAACAAGTGAAATGGGGCTGGAGAGGTGGCTCAGTGAAGTGCTGGAGCAATGAAAGCCACATGAAAAACTAAATAAAAATTGATTCTCTCTGTCTCTCTCTCTCTCTCTCTCACTGTCCCTCTCTTTTTTAAGAAAAAAAATGCTGAATTTGGCCTACAAGCAATGAGTTGACCCCATACTCTCTAGTCTTTTGTCTATGTAAGGAAAGTGCAGGCACGGCAGTATGGAGGAGAGGACCCAAGAATTTGACTTAGCTCTTTTCTTTTAGGTACATCTCCCACTTTCGCCTACCTTCTCTCTAATTTCCAAGGGATACCAAATGCCATCAATCTCTGAGCATTTGCTGAATTTTGGCCTAATCAAGGAGGTGTTTGCCTTCTCCATTTTCCTTTAGGATTTCTTTCTTTTTTTTTTAAAGAGAGAGAGAGAAAGAGAACCAATTTTATTTAGTGTTTCATGTGGCTTTTGTTGCCAGGATTCAAACCCGTGTCCTCATGCATGCCACACCATAACCGCTGAGCCACCGCCCCATCCCCTCTTTAGGATTTCTTTAGGATTAAATTTTCTAGATTCAGTTGTCATTTACGTGTGCATCTGCTTTTTACCTACTAAAATTTAATTGTGTTGTGGTCTCTTCTATATGGGTTTACACCCTTTTAAAAATCCCTTTCTGGTTCTAGTGGCATTGTGTTTAAGGAGTACCAGGGATGGATGCTTGCATTTAATTTATTGTCTTCAATCCCAGGTCCTTGAGGATATTTTTGTTGTGTGGTTTTTTTTAATTATGTTGTGAGGTTAGGACACTAACTCAGCTTTTTCTGAGTAGTTAACTATTGTCTCAGTGCCAGTTCTCTCTAGACTTGAAATGTTACCTTTACCATAATTTAAATTCCAAATTTGTGTTTGCTTTTGGACTTCTCTTACTGTTTCATAGGCGAGTCATGGTTCCTATGCTAGGTCAATATTTTCAATTACTGTAGCTTTATAAAATATCAGAAAGGGTATTTCTACTTCTCCTTCCCCAGTTGTTATTTCTCTAAATTCTAATTACTATTTTTTTTTTTTCAGCGAAAAAAATGAATTTTTTCATCTGTGTTTTGGGTTTGTTTTTTTTTTTTTTTTTCCTGACAGTTGTGTTTGTGGTGCTGGGTTTCAAACCTGGGATCTTGCGCATGCCAGGCAGGTGCTCTACTTCTATGCCACCGGTCCAGCCCCTCTAATTATTTTTAAGATTTTTTTTTTAGTTTTGTTTTTGTTTGTTTATTTTGTTTTTGTTTTTTGCAATGCTGGGGATGGAAAGCAAGGCCTCACACATGCCAGGCAGACACTCTGCCACTAAGCTAAACACCACAACTGTCATGTTCTCATTTTTGTATATAAATTTTAGAACTGGATTGTCACAGTTTTTTGAAATTTGATTAGGATTGTACTTAATTGATAGTTTGAGGCAGACTTGATATTGTCTTATTTAAAGCCCTTGAAATTTTTGAAATTTTCTTTATATGGCATTTACACATTTCTTTTGTGGATTGGTTTGTTGGTGGTATTGGGGATCAAATCTAGGGCATTGTGCATGCTAAGCATGAACTCTTCCATTTGGATACACCCTATACATTTCTTATTAGGATTATATCTAAATATTTTATCGCTTTTAAATTGTCACTATTAACAGAATCTTTTAAAATTGTGTTTTTAATTGGTTTTTTTAGTTGACATATAGGAAAGTTTTGTTTTCCAGTATTGGTCTTAATATTTAATTCTACTAATTTTTCATTTGGTTGCTATTGATTTTTAGGTAGATAGATAAGCATGTCATTTGCAGATAGTCTAGGATTGGAATTTAGTTCCAAACGGAATTTGGTTTGGCAGATTTTTGAAAATTAGTAAGTTTCTAAAGGCCTTATGAGGAGAGTGGGAAGGTGTGTGTGTGTTATTCTTTTTTTTTTTTTTGGTAAAGCAACAGCTAAATGGAAACTTCTTTGCATGTAGGTTTTTCAGATACTTACATAAAAGATATACCAGCTTTTCCTCTCCCCAGAAACAAGATTTCAGGCCTCATACAAAACAAATATTCTGAAGAAGTTCCTATTTGATTTTTAGTATTATACTTTTAGCTTAAAACACTTGATAAAATGTGTATAGTTTTTAACTTGTGAATTTTTAAAATATTTTTGTAAAGAGAGAGGGCCAATGAGAGAGAGAGAGAGTAAAAGAATCAATTTTATTTAGTTTTTCATGTGGCTTTCCTTGTTCCAGCACTTCGTTGTGTACTTGGTGCTGGGATTTGAACCCATGTCCTTACGCATGCAAGGCAAGCATCGTAACTGCTGAGCCACTGATCCAGCCCCCAGCTTGTGAATTTTTAATGAAAATCTTATAAAATTCACATACCATTAAGTTCACTCTCTTGAAGTGTGTAACTCAGTGGTTTTACTGTATTTTAAAGTTGTGTGTTGATGACTTTTCTAATTCCAGAATAAAATATTATCATACTATCATACCAACTACTTTTTTTTTTTTTTTTTTAAGGAGGGACAGTCAGAGAGAAAATCAGTTTTATTTAGTTTTTCATGTGGCTTTCCTTGCTCTGACACTTAGTTGTGTACGTGGTGCTGGGGTATGAACCCGCGTCCTCACACATACCAGGGAAGTGCCATAACCGCTGAGCCACCACTTCAGCCCTAACAAATATCCTTTTGCAGCCCCTGTTTCCCTCTCTCTCCAACTTCTGATGACTACTCATCTATTTCTGTGAATTTGCCTAACCTGTCTATTTTATGTAAATGAAATCATAGCCCGTGACATTTTGTTTCTGGCTTCTTTTGTTTAGCATGTTTCAAGGTACATCCATGTGGTAGCATGTAGCTAAACTTCATTTTTTTAATGGTCGAATAATATTGGCTAATATCTCTCTTCACTGATATTCTCTTGGTGAAGCATTGTTCCTATGCTTCTCATTAATTCTTTAGACATGGCTTCCTTCAGTTCTTTGAAAATATTTGTGATACCCATTTAAAGTTTTTGTTTAGTAAGACCAACATCTGAACTTCCCAAGGGACAGTTTCTGTGATTGCTTTTTTCATGTATATGGGCCATAAATTCGTTTCTTTCTTTCTTTTTTTTTTTAGTGTATTATAGTTGTACATGATGATGGATTTGTTGTTAAATATTCCTAGATGCACATAATACAGCAATACAATTTGGTCAATATCTCCCCTCCCACCCCGGTGCCTCCTTCCACTCGTCCCCTAGTCGCTTGCTTCTCTTCTGGGTCCTATAATTTTCCTAAAGTACCCAAGTACAGTGACATGATTCTTATAATGTTCTTCATAAGTAGAACATTTTTTTATATACATGACTATAGTATATACAGTGATATACTTATAAATGCTTGGAATGTACCTTGCTTTATCTCAGTTCCAACATTTCCCCTTTTCCTCCCTTCCTATCATCCATTGTTGTTCTTCAATATATTTGAAAATAGGCTTAAACATTTACGTTTTTGTACAGGCATGCAGTATTGCTTGTTCAGATATCTTATGCAGTATCTTACAACTGCATCTCATAAATATTAAAATTTGCATTTTTGTTCTATGGTTCTAATCCATGAGTTTATCTACCTTTCCCCCAAGCCTGGGTTTAGGTCCAGCCTCCACAAATGAGGGAAAACATTTGGCCCTTGACTCTCTGGGTTTGGGTAATTTTGCTCAGTGTGATTTTTTTTTCCATTGCCATCCATTTACCTTCAAAGGCCATAATATTGTCGTTTCTAATTGCTGAGTAGAACTCCATTTTATATATATATATATAATATATATATATATATACACCAGAGCTTTTGGATCCATTCATCGAGTGAAGGGCATCTGGGTTGGTTCCATAATTTAGCTATTGTAAATTGAGCTGCTATGAACATAGATTTTGCTGAGTTGCTATAATATGCTGATTCTAACTTCTCTGGGAAAATACCTAGAAGAGGGATAGCTGGGTCATATGATGGATCCAACCCTTATTTTTTGAGGAGTCTTCACACTGCTTTCCAGAGCGACTGGACCAGTTTGCAATTCCACCAACAGTGTGCTGGTGTTCCTATCTCCCCACAACCCCTCTAGCAGTTATTATTGTTTGTATTCTTCATCTTTGCCAATCTGACTGGAGTGAGGTGAAATCTTAGTGTAGTTTTGATTTGCATTTCTCTGATTGCCAGTGATTTAGAACACTTTCTCATGTATTCATTGGCTTGCTTAATGTCCTCTGTTGAGAAGTTTCTGTTTAGCTGTCTGGCCCATTTATTGACTGGATTGTTTGTGTTTTTATTATTGAGTTTTTTGAGTTCTTTGTAAATTTTGGATATTAGTCCCTTATCAGAGGGATCACAGGCCATGATTCGTTCCCATTCTGTAGTCTGTTGACTGTTTTAACTATTTCCTTGGCTGTACAAAAACTGTTTAGTTTAATGGCATCCCACCCATTGATTTTTTTTTTTTACTGTGATTTTTTTCACTTTAGTAAGAGTCTTTTGAAGAAGTTGTTGCCTACTCCCATATGCTGGACTGTTGGTCCTAATTTTTTCTTGTAACAGTTGTATGGTAACTGGTTTAATTCCTAATTCCTTGATCCATTTAGATTTGATTCTTGTGCAAGGTGAGATACAGATCTTCCTGTTTCTTTTTATGTGTCATTTTTTGTGTAAACTGGGCATTTTAATGTGTCAACTTTGGAGATCAGATGCTCCCTTTTCCTAGCGTTTGTTATTTGTTTTTGTTATTATTTCCCAAGTTTTGAGGTCAGCCACTAATTCGCCCAGCTCAAGTTAAGCAATTGTGATGATTATTTTCAACAAATTCCCTACTGGTAGAGCTGTTCACACAGACTGAGCTCTGAATAAGGTCAGATAGAAAGAAAGTTTGAGAATGGAGCTTTTCAGCTATTTGCAGGGCAAGTGAGAGAGTTGACAGCTCTTTGGGGGTTGAACTTTGGGTAACTCTAAATCCATTCTGTCCCTTCTAATAGCTGTTAGGCAGCTGATTTTCCTGGTGCCATGATTGTGAGTCTGTAGGCTTGTAAGTTAGGCTTTATAGCTAGAAAGAACAAGGCTCACTTTTTTGACTGAGATTCATTCTTTTTTTTTTTTTTTTTTAATAATAAACACTCCTTAGATTGTTATGATCCTTTAGCTAATTTCCAGAATTCTAAAAATGTTGATTTTGACTGTTTTTGCCAGTGCTCTCATTGCATTTAAGGAGGAGATTTTTGAAAGTCCTTTTGAGCCATTCTGGAAGTTGAAGTGTGTATATATATATGTATATATATATACATATACATACACACACACACATACATATACATTTTAAACTGGATTTAAAAATCCACTTTTGTACACATAATGGTAGCAGAGTCTATAACATAAAGTAGTGAGATATACATAATTCTTAGTAGACCTTGGCTCGTGATAGGAAACAAAGTCTTGTCACACTATTATCTTGTAAGGTCAAAGCCTTGCTATTTTCATCTCTTCCTATATGAACAATCCAGAAGCTGCTTTGTATTCCTCCATATTTGTTGTTATGGCTTATATTGAAGATTTCTTCCTTCCTTCTTTCCATTTTATTCCCCCCCAGTATTGGGGTTGTACCCAGGGCTACTCTGTCACCAATGAGCAACATTCTCAGTCCTTTTGATTTTGTAAGACAGGGACCCACCCGCTAAGTTGCCTAGGCTGGCTTTGAACTTACGATCCTTCTGTCTAAACTTCCCAGGTCCCTGGGATTACATGTGGGCACCACCATGCCTGGCTATATTGCAAATCTCTAACCTGAGTTGTTTTTATTTTTTATTTTCTTCAGTAGACAGATATTGTAAATACCAATGATGCATGTGGAATAATAAATTCACCTTTACTGGGTCACGCAGAAAGTTAGTACATTTTAAGTTAAAAATAGCAACAACAATAAAAATGGGTTTAAAATATAAACTCAGGAGAAAATGAAAACACATTTATTACTGAATTTGATGTGAGACAATATGGCTATCTTGCAGGAAAAATAAAAAGGACATCAAGATATAAAGGGCTGTCACTAATAATAAAAGAATAAGGAAAATCAAGAAATTTGAAGACTCTAATAAAATGTTTGGGTTTAATTTTCCAGGTGAATATATCATTTGAAAATTTGATATATCATTTGAAAATTTGGCTAAAGTTGAGTGGACCCTTGGGGTTGAACTAGAATGGGATCTTTAACAGTGGCCCAATTTCTGCAGTTCTAGTTTACACTTGCTTGTTAGTATACTAGGTGTCTTAGAGAGAATCTAGTTACTTGAATTCATTATTAGTGGTTTAGGTTCCTTGTTCTAATTAAGCCTTTTGCTGTGTTAGGTGTACAAAGATTATTAACGCTGATTCAGAGGATCCAAAATATATTATCAACGTGAAGCAGTTTGCCAAGTTTGTGGTGGACCTCAGTGATCAGGTGGCACCTACTGACATTGAAGAAGGGATGAGAGTTGGGTAAGATTTCTGTTTATAATAAATACACTACTTACATCAAAGATACCATGTCACATTCACATCCTTTGCTGTGAACAGAGTGCCATGGAATACCAAGGGATAATCTAGTAATATAGTACAGTTGAACACCCTTTCTTCTCTATCTTTCCCCTTCCCACTCCTACTTTTGCTTTTTATGAGTGTTTTCAAATATCGGAAAGCAAGTACAGAATTTTTAGAGTTGAATTTACTGGTAACATGGTATAGGTCAGGGGTTACTTACTCAAGAACAGTAATAAGGATTGAGGTTACATCTATAGAATGCATAATAATTCCCTCAGTTAGTTTTTAAAGGGACTTCCCATTTGGTCTAGGGTTTCACTGCAGTTGTGTAGGTTGTTGGTCACATCAGCTGGTGTTTTACTGTCCTGAGTTTTAATGTTCTGTTTCTCTTTCTTATAACTTTAGGGACTCAGTGTTTTCCTTACTTGCTTAAATTAAAGTATGATTTTGAGGATTAAAGACTGAATATAAAAACCTTTTGAAAGCTTTAAAATGTATTAGTGAATATGCTTTTTATTTCCTAGTGTGGACAGAAATAAGTATCAAATCCACATTCCACTGCCTCCTAAGATTGACCCAACAGTTACCATGATGCAGGTAAGAAACTCAGGGAAGAAAAAGAATTGCTGTGACTTCAAATACAGTTCCATCTATCCCCAAAAAAGTTTGAATTTTTAACTAGTAAACTGTTAATAAGTGGGTGTGTCCAAAGAATTGACAAAAACAAAATTTTTTTCAGGTGAGATAATCTTTATCAGTCTTTAATTAGAACTTGTTTGTCTTACTACTGTCATAAGTAGTATAGCAAATAATTCTAGGACACAGGGCAGTGTACTCCATCTTTATTAAAATTCTTGTTATAAGTCTGATTTTTCTTTTATGATATTGAGTTTACTGTAGTAGACTAGTTATTGAAAAGTCAATAACTATATATTAAGCAATTTTATCATTCCCATAGGTGGAGGAAAAACCTGATGTCACTTACAGTGATGTTGGTGGTTGTAAGGAGCAGATTGAGAAATTGCGAGAAGTAGTTGAAACCCCACTACTTCATGTAAGTAATTAATAATGCATTCACATTTTTGTATAAAAAGATGTAATAGTCTTTTGTGTATTGAGCACTAAAATTGCTCACATATTATATAAGGTTAATATTTCCTAAATGAAAAATTTTGAGAGGGTGGGAAAGTGTGGAGAGATGGTAAATTTCAGAAGAGAACAAGCAAAAGGAATTGAACAATTGAGTGTATTTAGAAAAAGACCAACCTGAATCATAAAGGATATTGAGGTGTATCCTCTAGCACTTGGTTCAATGTATTATAAATTGATATGGAAGAAATTGGATGTACAAATGATATCAAGAGGAAAAAAGTTAAACTTTGAAAAATCATGGAAACTCAAGGGTATTGAATACCAGATAATACTTTTTTTTTTCTTTTAAAGTAAAGGGTGGGGCTTCCCTACCCTTTTTTTTTTTTTTTAAGAGGGACGGTGAGAGAAAGAATCAACTCCATTTCATTTTTCACGTGGCTTTTGTTTCCCTGACACTTAGTTGTGTACATGATGCTGGGGTTTGAACCTGAGGACTCATGCATGCAAAGCAAGCGCTATAACCACTGAGTCATCTCTCTAGCCCCCTAATACTTTCATTCTTTAAACACTTAATTTTTTAAAACAAAGAAAGTATTTTGTTAGGACTGGATAGTAAAAGCACCTTTAAAAGCCATTCAGCCTTACATGTTGATACGAGTCTATTTTGGATATTATATCCTAGATAAAGAAAAATTTCTTATTTAGATCAAGTATATAAATTATGGTCCTAATATTAATGTGGATGTAGTCTTATTTTTATTATACAGAAATGATATATGTAAAAATTCTGTCTCTGTCTACAGCCAGAGAGGTTTGTTAACCTTGGCATTGAGCCTCCAAAGGGTGTACTGCTGTTTGGTCCCCCCGGTACAGGCAAGACACTCTGCGCCAGGGCAGTTGCTAATAGGACTGATGCTTGCTTCATTCGAGTTATTGGATCTGAACTTGTACAGAAATACGTCGGTGAGGTAAAGTAAACTCATCAAAATCAAGGAATACATAGGTCTGTGAAAGACTTATAAAGTATAAATAAAAGTGGTAATTCCACATTGAGGTATTGAGGCCTAAAATTCCTTGAGTGTGATTGTAATTGGTAGTTTAGAAATTTAGAAGTCAACTGCCTTGTGGGTTTGGGTTTTTTTGGAAATAAACAACTACTTAAAAAATTAACTAATATGTTCCCTCCTTACAAAGATGACATTTTATACAAATCTAATTTGTGAGGTAAATACCCCAGAAGTGCCCAGCAAATGAAATTTCATTTCAGGGACAGTGTTTCATGGCTTAATGAGAAAAACTACATTGATTGCCTATACATGTGTGCACACAGGTATATGTACATGCATGTCTATATATATTTAGGCAGTATCTAAGGCTATATATATTATATCTGAAATCTATTAATGACATGTATACTTGAAATTATAATTAGAAAAGGAGCTACATGACTTGGGAGAGACTTTCATTTTCTGATTCAAACTTAAATATCAAATGGGATGATCAGCACTTCCAAGTGATAGAGATACTTTTACTTCCTTAAGTTTTACTGATTAGAATGGTGCCTTTAATTTATTTAACAATGTTAATTTGACTTCTTCAGGTCTTAGTGCTATTTAATAGAATCATGAAAATAAACATTGTTTTGAACCTAATAAGATCAATTTGATGGTATAAGTAGCAAACTTCAGTCATTAATAAAATATTTAGGTAGCCAGGCATTGTTGCACATGCCTAAAATCCCAGCAACTGCTGAGGTTGAGGCAGGAAGATCACAAGTTCAAAGAAAACCTCAGCAACTTGGCAAGGTCCTAGGTAATTTAGCGAGACCCTGTCTCAAAATAAAAAATACAGTAGACTGGGGAGGTTGCTCGGTGGTTAAATTCTCTTGGTTTATATTCCTGGTACCAAGAAGAGGAAAAAAAAAAAAGATTTAGGTAATAATGGTTGAGAATACTGTTAGGAATAATAGTGAAACGTTTGAACCATAAATTTTTATTGTACTTTAAAAGATTTAAAAACCGACTCTGAATTATAAATTAGTTTTTCTCTTTAGGGTAATAATGATTTAGGTAATAATGGTTGAGAATACTGTTAGGAATAATAGTGAAACATTTGAACCATAAATTTTTATTGTACTTTAAAAGATTTAAAAACCGACTCTGAATTATAAATTAGTTTTTCTCTTTAGGGGGCTCGAATGGTTCGTGAACTTTTTGAAATGGCCAGAACAAAAAAAGCCTGCCTTATCTTCTTTGATGAAATTGATGCTATAGGAGGTATGAATGGTTATTTTAGAGAACTTATTTAAGATTGGATTTTATGAGAGTTCTAAAATCACGTGTGTTAGAGTTCTGATGTGTTCATCCTGTGCAGAATTTTAACTCTTCTATGAGCTCTGGGACATTGAAGTCACAGTTCTGGTAAATAGTAGGGCTAAACCATAAAGGAAAAAATATATATATAGCATTGATATTTTTCAAAGCCTGTAGTTTTGTACTGTATTGTTATTGTGACACATATTTCTGCTCTTGTGTTAACAACTACTAAATTAAGATGCATTTGTCGGGGCTGGAGCGGTGGCTCAGCAGTTTCGGCGCTTGCCTGGCAAGCACGAGAACCCAGGTTCAAACCCCAGCACCACATACACAACTGAGTGTTGGAGCAACTAAGGCCATGTGAAAAACTAAAGTTATTTCTCTCTTTTAAAAAAAATGCATTTGTCCCTTAATGTAATAAGAAAGTTCTCTGGTATAATTTAATTGGTATTGGTTTATCTTAGTTTACATAAAATAATGTTATTGCTGGCCTCATAGATTTGATGAAATGCAATATTAGGCAGCTAGGTAAGTTATTTTAACTAACCTTCAAGTCTCAGTTTGCTGAAATTATAAAGAAATGATAACTCCCATCCCATTATTTTATGGGAACGAGAGGTACAAATTAAGTAATAAATGTGATAGACTTTGAAAACACAGAACTCTCTAATAGCTATTGGATATTGTGGTCTTCAGTACTCCTTAGTAGCTGAAGAAGTGTCATATTTCCATGTAGCCAGTTGTTACTTAATGAACTGAGTGAGAAAATTACTTAAAAATAAAGTATTGGGTAATTGAGTTAGGTACCTGGAGTCTTGGTTTTAGATCATGTGGGCATTGTTGGACAGTGTTTTCAAAGGCCATAATTTGGACATTGTAATGATGAAATTTTCTACTCTAAAATCTTCTGTAATCGAATCTATGGGATAAGCCTTATGATGTCAGGGTACTTGAGGCCTTGGTTTTCAATGTGGATTGTGTATAAAATAGTCTTAGAGTGTAGGAAGAAAGCAGTAGAATTTCCTTTTGTATTTTTAATCTCATTTTTAAAATATCCTCTTGTTTTATTAGTGTAGACAATACATTAATAATATACATTTCTATAACTTGTAAGTGAAAAAAATATATTTGGAGACTATTCATTTTTCCCTCCTTTTCTGCTATTCTGGTTGAAATGAAAGATTGACGTGAACCTGGAGTGCTTTTATATATATCCAATTCCGCTCCATAATAAGCTGTGGTTCTACTATATTGTGGATTTAGATATATTTTAAATAATAATTTTGAGAAATTTAAAATAGTATGATAGTTTCCTGAATAAAATCAAACACAAAGATAGTACTTTCGTTGCCTTATCCAGGCATATAGTGTATTAAACCACACAGGTGTTTGAGTGATTTGTAATACAAAATTTCTTAAAGATCTTCAAAAATATTGTAAAGGAGCCAAGCACAATGGTGCACACCTATAATTTCAGCAACTAGGGCAGTGAAGCAGGAGGATCACAATTTTGAATAGAGCCTCAGAAACCTTAGTGGGACCCTTAGCAACTTAGACTGTCTTAAAATTTAAAAAAATTAAAGTGAAACATGCATTTGTGCTAAAGGTGATTTGAGCTGAGATTAACAGTATGTTCAAGTAGTGCTATTCTTTGATTAATAGCTGTGATGGGGGGCGGGTGCAAGAGACCTGGGAGTGGGTGAGGGGTGGAAATTCTGGGTTAGGTTTGGGTTCAAGTTACATTGTCATATCATATGCTTGTATGACTGTATAATAACGAATCCACTTCACTATGTAAGATTATGATGCTCCACTTTAAAAAAAAGTGGTGCTATTCTTTGTGGACATGAAATGCTTCTTGTCTTCTCAGGTGCTCGGTTTGATGATGGTGCTGGAGGTGACAATGAAGTGCAGAGAACAATGTTGGAATTGATCAATCAGCTGGATGGATTTGATCCTCGAGGCAATATTAAAGTGCTGATGGCCACCAATAGACCAGATACTCTTGACCCAGCACTAATGAGGCCAGGGAGATTGGATAGAAAGATTGAATTTAGCTTACCTGATTTAGAGGTAAGAAAATGACTTCATTTTACAAAAGGGATTCTTGAAGCTTTTTTCTGATTTTTTTTTTCTTTTCTCATTTTAAGACTTGTCAATTCCTTCATTTTTAGGGTCGGACTCACATCTTTAAGATTCATGCTCGTTCAATGAGCGTTGAAAGAGATATCAGATTTGAATTGTTAGCACGACTGTGTCCAAATAGCACTGGTAAGAGGAAAGAAAGGTCTTGCCTATTTTGCAGTCAGTCTGTTTGGGCTACTTTAATTAACTAAGCCTATTTGTTTTCCTTTGTTTAACAGGTGCTGAGATTAGAAGCGTCTGCACAGAAGCTGGTATGTTTGCAATCCGAGCACGGCGAAAAATTGCTACTGAGAAGGATTTCTTAGAAGCTGTAAATAAGGTCATTAAGTCTTATGCCAAATTCAGTGCTACTCCCCGCTACATGACTTATAACTGAGCTCCAAAGGTATTCAAATGAAAACTTCGTTTGGAATCCTAATTTTATATAGACTTGTTAATAACTGCCTCACACACACAAAAATAATAAATGGTTTCAAGATTGTAAGTTTTCCAGATCTCTTTTTCTCCATAGTATAAGAGGTGATATATAGGCAGAAAAGCTTGTTACAATGTATGTTAATTTGTTTTTGATCCACTCAGTTTAAAGATTTCATATCATATAAAGTGCTTGCTTAGACCATGTATATTCTAGGCTTATGGTGGCTGGGTGCTGTATCTTTGTATCCTCCCATCTGACCAGTGAACATGAGCAAATGGATCTTGAATTAATAGATGCAAAAACTTTCCTACCTAATTTCCTTGCAGTGGTAGGGCTGGGATTCAAGTCCAAGTTTGTTAGCTCCTTTACATGTGCTCCTATTTTGCTCTTCTGCCCCTCATTAAAATAGTTCATCTAGGCATATGACCACGTGCATTGTGATAGTTTTCCTCCACAATATTGAATAATAAAGTTTTGGCCAAATCATTTTTAAAGTGAAAAAAGCATTTGGTAAATATTTTGCTTTGCTCTTTGATTTCAAATTATTCAAGAATTGGTGAAATTAATAAATTGGAAGTGGCAGCAGGTAAAGCAGAAAGAAAAATGTATGCATAATTAATTTAGAAAATCCAGACTTGGTTTCATACAGAGAAGTGATTATTTTCATTTTATAAATTTGTGGCTTAAAATTTTGGTAAAGCTCTTCTATAATGAGGTATTTTAAAATAAAGGTTGTGTTAGAGTTCCCAGTAGATCTCTTGAATTGCTTCCAAACTACCACCAAATCCCCTTTTCTACCACAGTTACGTGTTGTACCCCAAGTACTGAGACCAAAGCACAATAACCAATGTTTTTATTGAATTTATGTATTAAAAAGTAAATTGCAAAACAGTGAGAGATAGGTACATGTTAAGTCACAGAAGAAAGTTGACATCATGGAAACTGCTTATTACACTTAAGGATTTAAATTCATGTATGTTTTCAAATAGAAAATTTAAAGCCCTTTGTTCATAAAATCCAACTAATTCTTTTTTGATTTTTGATCAGAAAAATTTTTTTCTAACCCTGTTCTAGTCTTTCTTGAGGTATAAAATAGAACAAACCATTTCCAGGTTATGCTTACAATAAAATGTAGGCAAGTAAATGATTGGAGATGTATTTTTTTGAATGTTTTGATTAAATAAATTTTAATAACACACTCTGATCTTCCCCTTATTCATATAGCCATATACTCATGTATACCAAGGTAACTTAAATTGGATATGTTGAACTCACTAACGTTGATTTCAAAACTAAATAATCCTGACATTTCATTTAGGAATGTGGGGGAAAAAAAAACAATGATTGCATTAAATGCCCTAAAATTATTTGAAAAATGTCTTTCTGCCGAGGCATATGTATGCAGACAACATCAACACTACCTTGATTAGTATGCTTATACCTTTTTTAAAAAGACAAAATATGCATTTACTGGTAACTTCCATCTAAAAATATATGTTACCTACATACAGGTAGACTCTATAATTTGAGTTTACAATGGTGCAAAAGCAATACGCATTCAATAATTTTTATTTTTTTCCTGGCCTGGTAGTATGCAATATAATACTCTAGTGCTGCTGGGCAGCAGCAAGTCACACTCCTAGTCAGCCACATGCTCATGAGGGTAAACAACTGATTCTACTGAGTGCCGTGTTACTATGATGTTTGGTAGGGCAGGTCTATGAAATGCATTTGTTTATAATATTTTCAGTTTGTGATGGGTTTATTAGGACGTAGACCTATCGTCAGCCAAGGAGCTTCTGTACATGTGTGTAGATGCATATATATCAGGGTGCTGATAAACTGGGATACAAAGGGTTTATGCCATTAGAAAAATAGAGTTCCTTTGTAAAAAAAATGTTTCTCTAACATTTAAAAAATCTGATTAGATTTTGTAAAATTTAATTGTGATGCTTCTTGGATTTATCTGTTACATGAAGCAAAATGCTCACCAGCCAGTACAAGAAAACCCTGGTAAACCTTTCTTGATGACAAGATGGGTTTTTAAGATGCTCAGACTGATTCAATCCAAGTCAAAAAGTAGGCCTGTTAGCCGATGATCATTTTGTTGGTGTGATTTGAGGGGTTTCAAAACTATTGCATGCTTTTTGGTTGGCTGTGTATTTGGAGAATTAAGTACTTTTATCAGTTCTCAAACTTAACAGCAATTAAAACAGTATCAAGAATCTGAGAATTTGAATCCTAAAAGCATTCCTGAAAGTTGCATTAAAAAAAAAAAAACATATTTTGCACTCACTAAAAGCACATAGATTCACACCAAAGACGTTTTGTTTTAGAATTAAATTAATTAATTTACTCTCTTTAAAGGGGCACACATAATAGATAAAACCTTCCCCACACATACCTTTCCCTCCCACATCCCCACATAAGCGCATACAGGAAAAACACCCTACACCAGGACAGATTCTCTGGATTTGCTACCTTCTCTTTTCTGCATATTCATAGGGCAGATTCATTTTCTCAAACACTTATAGGTAAATACCTCCTTTCTCTGCTAAACAGCTAAGGATACAGGATCAAACCACATGGAATAGATATTTCAGACATTACCTAAAAACTACAAAATGAGCTATTCCCAGGGATTGAAGAGGATCACTACTAGCCCTTCGCTGTTTTTCTGGGTCCCCACTCCAAATGAGATTTGAAATTGGGATCCCACTATCAACTACCATATGCATTCACAGAGTCAGTGTCCATGACATGCTTTGGAATTTTCTTGACCCTGGACTGTAATTGTTTTCAAATACATTCCATCCATCCATGAGGTGGAGATCAACCACTCATATTTTGCAGGATTTGAGAATGACAAAGGACTTTTCTTTATGAAACCTTCCTGAAAATAGTTTCCCCATATTACCATTAAAATAAGGTTACTCTAGGCCCTGTATCTATCAATGTGGACAGTGCCCATTTTGATAGGGCAATATGAATCGGAGTTTAAATCAGGGCTGAAAAGCATAGTAAGGCATATACTAACAACTATTAATGCCCAGAAAGAACAGGTGGGTTTACATATTAATTCCTTGAAAGAACCAGAGTTAAAAATAAATAAATAAAATGTCAGGACATTTTCCACTGTGTGAAAATTTTCAAGTAAAACATTGAGATATATTTACATGAAGATGTTATTTACTGAAACAATACTCAAGATGCATCTAAAACTCAAATACATATTCCCACTTTCAATAAGTACTTTTTATGTATATGATACACTTGTATTTAAAACAGGCTAAAAATTGAAGAACAGAAAAGTAAAATAAACATGTAAGCAACAGCAAAATACATTTTTTGTATAGTAAATTTATTAGCCATTAGGACAATGGGCTTTGTCCACATTATCTACTGTATGGAGAGCATCTGTTGAAGACTGGTGCTAAAGAATAAGCTATGAAGTATTTTGTAAGATTGTTTAAATCTTTAAACTCTAATTAAATAGATGAAATGATGTGGACCATTTTACAAGAGTTTCTAGTATAAACTTAAGTTCTACAACTATGCTCTTTCAGAAGGCAGTCTGTTAGAATGCAGATGTATCTGATCTTGCGTATGATGATTGCAAAGGAAATAACTGGAGGCAAATCTAAATTCATTCTAGGTTGAGATAAAGAAATAGAATGGAGGGCTTTACTTTGAATCAAATTAATATACTCGCTGAGAAACCTAACATTAGCTAACATAATTCTTCTGGAGTCTGACCTCATTCTTTCTGGTAGTTTCTTCATGAAAACTAAAACAAGCAGTCAATAAGAAAACAAAAAGACTATTAACAGGAACTCTTAGCAGAGAAGCTCAGACAGGTTGGCTAATGCCTATGATTCTGAGGTAGTAGTCAGATACTAGAAAGAATTAGAAGAACAAGAACTACTGATGACTAACTGGCTTAAATGCCGTTCCCCAATCTCTGAACATTCCACATCTTTGCATCAACTATAAAGAATAGTTGAGATAAGATGGATCACTAACTGATAACTCTTATCAACTACCAAGGAAGATACTAAATTATACCTGGTACCAGCTTTCTTGAAAAGCATGGTCTTTAAGGCTACTTCACTTTTTTTTTTTTTTTACTTAAAGAGGAAGGAAGAAAGAATTTTGTTTATTTTTCCATCTAGCCTTTGTTTTTCCAACATTTAGTTGTGTATGTGATGCTGGAGTTCAAACCCAGGTCCTCATGCATGCCTGGCAAACGCGCCAACCACTGAACCACCGCTCCAGTGGTTACTTAACTATTAACTCCAATAGTGCTACTTCACTTTTAACAACAACAATACTTCTAAGGACTCCTATTGGCCACAGTTGTGACAATTGGAGCATCATAAAGAATATGATGGTGTGAAAATATTAAAACAAAATCCGTAAGACTAATTATACCAAAAAATAGAAATCTATGAAAATGCTAATTTGTCACCATCTAGTAAATGAATTCCATACCTTAAAGTTGATCATTAGGGGCCTGGAGCGGTGGCTCAGCGGTAGTACACGGGTTCAAACCCCAGCACCCACGTACACAACTAAGTGTCAGAGCAACGAAGGCCATGTGAAAAACTCAATAAAAATTGATTCTCTCTGTCTCTTTCACTGTCCTCCTCTCTTTAGGAAAAAAAAAAAGTTGATCATTAAATGAAAGCAGTATTTAGCCTGCCTTTCCGGTAAGAACTGTATTTAAGGATGACCAAATAGCTCCATGTTGAGAAGAGAAAACTATAATTTACATAGATTAACCAACTAAAACATGGATAATAAATGAGAGGACTACAAAATTCACAAACCTTACTTACTGATTTAGACAAGAAATTTCTGGTTCAGGGGTTAGTGGAGACCTGGGCATTGATTTAATGCAAAAGAAACAATATATGGACAATTGTTGTCTCAAAGGGGAAAACCAACTGGAGGATCAGACTTAACTGATCCAGTGGTCTATCTTAGCATTGTTAGTGGTATGAGCTAGGTTTTATGTTTTCTGATGTGATACAAAAATGAAACATGGATCTTATCTATCATATCTATGTTTAACTCAAATCCATGAGCCTATATATAGAACTTTCAAATTTCAGGTAGTGTAGGGAATAGAGGAACAAGCTAAAACACTGTGAAAAAACAACTAGACATATTCACAAGACAGGTTTTGTTTTTTTGTTTTGTTTTGTTTTTAGTGATAGTATAGTGCTTTACCACTGAGCTATGTGCCTTGTCCTTATTTTTCTTTTTTATTTTGAGACAGGGTCTCACCAAGTTACTAAGGCTGGTCTTATACTCAAGATCCTTCTGCCATAGCCTCCCAAGTTGCTGAAATTATAAGCAAGTGTTATAAGACAATTTTTCCCCACTTTTTTTTTTTTTTTAAGATTGAACCCAGGCCACTTAACCACTGAGCCACAGATATATATATATATATAAATTTTTTTTTTTTTTTTTTTGAGATAGGGCCTTGCTAAATTGCTGAGGCTGGCTTCCAGTTTTTTTTAAACAAATAAATGTCATGAAAGAAGGAACCATGTTAGATTAAAGGAAGTTTTTTGTTGCTATTGTTTTAAGAGAGGGAGGGTTAGAGAGGAAAGAGAATCAACTTTATTTTTTCATCTGGCCTTTGTTTCTCTAACACTTAGTCATGTATGTGGTGCTGGGATTTGAACCTAGTCCTCACACATGCCATGCAAGCACTCCAACCACCATACCACCACTCAAGGCCCTAAAAGAAATTTTAAGGGATTTAAAAGGATGTGATGAGGTAGGTACACTGTAAAAATCACAGAATGAATACAAGTCTGAACAAACCAACTGCAAATTTGGGGACAACTGGGGAAATCTGAATATGGTCTGAGGTGAAAATGTTCAGTAATGAGAAAGTGGAGATTTCTGACTTAAAAAAAAAAAAACTACAAACACTATGCTAATAATGTGAATACACAGGCATAGAAAAAATCCAGAAGGATATGCATTAAGTGGTCATCTCTGAGTGGTGGAATTATAATGTTTTAATTTTCCTAGTTTTGCTCATCTATTTTGTTTTCAAAATGCCCACAAGGTACTTATCTCTTTTCTTTTTAAATCAATTTTATTTTTTTACACAATTTATTTTTCCATGTGGCCTTTGTTTCTTCAACATTTAGTTGTGTATGTGGTACTGCGGTTTGAACCTGGTCCCTTGCACATGCCAGGCAAGCACTTTAACCACTGAGCCACTGCTCCAGCCCCACTTATATCTCTTTTATAACAATAAAAGGTATTTTAAAATAAGAACTTCTAGAAAATTATGGATTTCCTTCTTAGAGGTAACTGATTATAGATAATCTGTAAGCAAACTATTATAAAACCAAGGAACCACTACCCATCTGGTGACTGCATATTGTATTTGTAGGTAAAATACTTAAATAAATTTTAAGTGCTTGAATTGCAGAGATAATACTAAAACGTAACAAACATCACTGCACAAAAAGCACAGGCAAGAGGCCAATTTATCTTTAAAATATTCAATTAAAAAAAAACACAAGTAAGATACATCATGCTATGCGTCATTCACCCTCCAAATCAAGCTGAAACTACTAGTATTTACTTTTAGGGAGAAAAAACCCAGGTTCTAGTATTTAAAATGTGTAAATTAAGAATTTTTCCAGAGACGCAAGGTGCTTAACTCATCCCAGACAGAGATCCTCATCTATGCCTCAGGTGTGGTAGGAGTGGCGTTGGGCTCAAAATCCTCCTGAGGAAGGGTTGTTGAAGCTTCCTGTTCAGCAAGTGCCTCTCGGACTTGGCTGCCTAAAACCGCATCATGGATGCTATAGAACAGCAGCTCCTTTAATGCAGGATTTTCAAAAAATCTATTTCGAGTGAGATCATTCACAACTTGTGCTATAAAAAGAAAAGAAAATTATTCCACAAATGCTATAATATAGTCTCATTCCCATCCTTGTCTCCCTCACATTGCACCTCGTCCCAGGAAGCCATTTTATTACTTCTTCGTGTATTCATCTAGGATTTCTCTATGCAAATATAAGTAAATATAAATATATATTCTCATATTTTCCCTCTTTATTACCCAAAAGGTTGCACACTATCTATATATTATTCTGGACTATTTTTACTTTTTCTTCCCTGTTACCACATGGTGTTCTATTGTATAGATTTATCCATTTATTTAACTGGTCCATTTTTGACACTGGACTTTTTTTCAGTCCTTTGTTATCGTAGATAATATTGTGATGAAAAACTGTAGATGTGTCATTTTGACTATTTGCCGCATGTTAAAAGCATGTTTGCTGTGTTGAAAGGCAAATGCATCTGTAATTTTTTTTGAGAGAGAGAGAGAAAATCAATTTTTGTTTAGTTTTTCATGTGGCTTTCATTGCTCCAACACTTCTTTGTGTACACAGTACAGGGGTTCGAACTTGCATCCTCACGCATGCCAGGCAAGCGCCTCAACCCCTGAGCCACCACGCCAGCCCTACATCTGTAGTTTTGTTACAGAATGTTGGTCTGCCCTCCAAAGGGCCTGGTCCATTCTGCACTTACACCAGTTACATGCCTGTTCTTCCACCAGATGCCTATATAGTATATTGTCCAACATTTTTTATTTTTTGCCAATCTGACAGGTGAAAAATGGTGTCTTTAGGCAGATTTCATTTTCAAGCACTCAGAATATAATATAAAATAAAAATAGCAGACAAGGTATTCCAAAACCATTGGATGGAAAAATAAGCAAGAATGATTTATAAAATATGTTTTTGGGAGCTATTGAATAATAAACAATGGTTTATCAGCTCCTTCTCTCCAATGCTGATTCAGTGATATGAATGCCTATAAGTGGCTAATTTCAAATCTGGCTTTACAGTGTTTTTTGAGAATGATTTTCACTTTTTATAGAAAAAAATTCCAAAGGCAGTTCTTACAGAAAACTCAAAAATATGTTAAAACTCCCCCCTCCCCCACTCCAAAGGTATACTCACCACTGCATCCTGCTAAATATACGTAAATACCGACATCTCCATATTCCTTTACAATCTGTAATAATGTTGAAATAAAGATTAATTTCTCTTGACTCTGTACCAGATGCAAGTCATTTTCTACCAATATGTATTTGAGGACTATGAGACACTAATTCACTCATTGAGCTATTTAGCTTCAATAATTATGCATTATTGAACCAAATAATTAAAAATAATTCTTTCTTTTGCTTTTTATACAGTGATAATTAGGGGTACCAAAATATTATTTTACTTAGGTGTAATAATTATGGTAATGATTTCTTAAAAAGAATTTTCTTATAGAGATAGATATTGAAATATTTACAAATGATGTGATAACTCAGTTGTGCTTCAAAATAGAATAGAAAATGGAAAATGGGTATCAGGTATAAATGAGATCAGATTGGTCATAAATTCTAAGTGTGATATTTACATGGGGATTCGTTAAACTGTGCTTTTTACTTTTGTATATTTCTTTTCCATAATGAGAAGTCCAAAAAAAAAAAGAAACCCAACAACATAAAAGGATTTAAAGAGCTGAAAAGGGACCCACATCCAATTTTCTGATGTAACTAATGGTGACAACAGAGAGAGAAATGAGTTTGTTAAGGTGCTGCTCACCCCTGCCAGAGTTTTTACTCCCACGGAATCGATAAAATTTACTTGTGTAAAATCCAAGATGATGGTGTGGACATTATCCCCTGGGGGCATAAATCTCTGCAATTCTTCAGGAAATGCATTTTTGATGACTATTGGGGGATATTTTACTTCATCATCCTCTTCTTCAGGCTTGGTTCTATCCTCTCCATCTACTTCTGCATCCTGTCAAAAATGAAACCAAACCAGAATCCTATGAACAACTCACGTTTTTGGTTGTGAGAAAGATTTATAATGGAAAATCAGCCCTTATATTCTCAAGCCACAGATTTTATCAAATCCCTTCTAAAATATTTGTCATTGTAGCCTCACAATTTGACCAAAAAAAGGGACACGTATATAATAGTTTTCATTCAGCTTCTTTTCATCTTTTTAAAAAAAATTGGTCCAATAAAATCTATACTCCTTAGTCATCCTCTCCATTTTCCCCTAACTTCTAAAATAGTTCCATTAACTTCACCATGACAGGCTACCCTAACCCTGGACAGCAAAAACCTTTGAGGTTTTTTTTTTTTTTTTTACTATCAGTTGAATAAATCTATGACAAAGTGCTAATGGTAAAATTTATTAAGGTACTGTGTGATTTTTATTTCTGAAAATAATGTTTTCACTATTCACCGCAAAGGCGTCTTCATAACTGACCTTACTGCCTACTTTCATTACATAAAATATACTTAATTTGTTTCTAAGTTTTCCAATTTTAGTAACCTCATGTAGTGTATTGACTTCAACCATGGGTAAAGCTGGAGGGTACTGCAGATCAAGAGAAAAGGGAAAATTACAATAAGAACACTCACTGGCTTGACCACAGTTGCGTTGGCCATATTTGCATTTCCGACTTCCTTAGCATACTTCCTCATGGCCTTTCTTCTTGCTCCCATTATGACTGCTGGGTTCACACCAGTCTTTACAGAGAGCAATAAATGCAAAAATCAGTTCAAGACTCCCAGAATCCTGCTCACATGTTATTAATCTTTAAATCTCCCCCTTCTAGGTCGTTTCTGTGCTGGATTATCACCCAAATTCTTATTCTACCTTTCCTTCAGATGTCCTGAGCAACTCCCTAGGAAACTATTAATAGCCTTTCTTAGTCTTTATTCAAGATCACCACAAGCTAAAGTATCAAAAAGAAAAAATTTGGAGAGGTATTTACCAAACTTAGATTTCTCAGATTCTATATGTAGGAGACTGTGTGTTGATGGGCAGTGTAGGGTTGAATTTTAATCATGACCAAAGAACTCACGTGATTCCCAAAGTAAGAAACCTAAGATGATTATTTTCACTTTCTTTTCTTAAATTTTATTGTTTAAAAGGTAACATATACATATACATAGAGAACAAATGGTGGTAATGGTTGCACAACAATGATAATATACTTAATGTCACTCACTGGATTGAAAATGCTTAACATGGTAAGTTTTACGTATATTTTAACTACAGTTTAAAAAGGGAGGGGAGATAGCCAAGGGTTGGGATAGTACGATAATGCATACAGACATTGAAGTGACCCTCCCCTCCCTGCCAATCCACACATCCCCTCCTCAGAAGTGACCACTGTCTTGTGACTCACCTTTCTTTTTAAAGCGTTGCTATATAAGTCACTATTTGCATAGTAAATGGGGGCATTTATTTGGAATATTTTAATTCCAGGAATTTCTTTCACCTGAGAAGTAAAATATTAGTGAATTTAACACCTGGATATGTTTCAGAATCAAACTGCAATTGTTTGTCTCCTCCAATGTAAAAATGAATACAGAAGTTAGGAATGGCTCTCTTACTGTGTTAGGATAGAACAATGACACTCTGTCTACTCAGGCTCTGGAAGGAAGAGTACTGAGAAAAACATTTTTTAAAAAATGTTTTTACTAGTGCATTATAGTTATACTTAATAGTGGTGTTCATTTTGACATATCCATAGATGCATATAGATAACATAATTTGGCCCATTTCTTTTTTTAAAAGGAGGGACAGTGAGAGAGAGAAAAAAATCAATTTGATTGAGTTTTCATGTGGCTTTCATTGCTCAGACACTTCATTGTGTACATGGTGCTGGGATTGGAACTTGCATCCTCGCACATGCCAGGTAAGTGCTGTAACCACTGAGCCACTGCTTCAGCCCCAATTTGGTCCATTTTAATCTTCAGTACTTCCCTTTTTCCTCCCCTCCTTTTATGTATAACTATAATGTACCAATTTAAAAAACAATAAATAAATGGAAGGAAAAAATTTTTTTGGGGTAGAGTCTCTATGTTGCCCAGGCTGGTCTTGAACTCTTGGGCTCAAGTGATCTGCCTGCCTCAGCCTCCTAGCAGCTGGGGCCATAGGCATGTGCCTCTGTGCCCAGCTTTAAAGTTTCTATAAATGTACATCTTCCCATTTATGCTTCATTTTTACTACTAAACATAAAGAAGGAACTGAGATGTATTCAAAGGGAGAAAAAAATTGACAGGAAGGTGAGTTACAGCCAGATAGGGAAAAGCAGGCTAATAAAGTGAACAGAGGTTGGCACTGGTATGACCCACAGACTGCAGGAATGAGCCAATGTGGACACAGGGAAGAGAGGGAACGTTTACTGAGACGTCCTGGGGAAGTGAATGAGTAATTCACCACATTATTTTCTGGAATGAGAAAACCCAGCAACCCTAACACCAGACTCATTTCTTTTTCTTTTCTTTTTGGTACCAGGGATTGAACCCAGGGATGCTCAGTCCCTGAGCCACATCCTAGACCTTCATTTTTTATTTTGAGACAGGGACTCACTAAGTTGCTTAAAGCCTTGCCAAGTTGCTGAGGCTGGCTTTGAACTTGTGATCCTTCTGTCTCAGCCTCCTGAGCCACTGGGATTACAGGCACAAGCCACTGCATCTGGCTCATTTCTTAATACCTTAGCATGAGTCTGAGAATTTCTTCCCAAGCAGAAAACAAAAGAGACAAACCTAGTATTAAAGAGAGGGGTGGGCAGAGAGAAAGAGAGAGAGGGAGAGAGAGAGACACAGAATCAATTTTATTTAGTTTTTCATTTGGTCTTTGTTGCTCTGAAACTTCATTGTGTACGTGGTGCTGGGGTTTGAACTCACGTACTCGCGCATGCCAGGCAAGCGCGGCAACCGCTAAGCCACTGCTCCAGCCCCAAACCTAGTATTAAAAGATTTTTTAAAAACATGTTTGAGGTTCCACAGAAGAAAAGAACATTCATAATCAAGGAAACTTGAAGCCATAGTTTTACCCATTAAAAATGAAAGGGGAGAATTCCAGAGCCCCAGATTTTACATGGTTAAAATTAGTATCTAACCATCATTTAAAATTTATCAAGAGAAACCCATGCACATATAAACCATTCTCCCAGTTTCAGAATTTTATAAATGTATACTTTAATTCCAGCAATATGCATTTCTCCTCATTACAAATGAGGAAAAATGAATGTTAGGAAGTTGAGCAGTAAATGCATAGCGTAAACCATAAAACTGAACCCAGACAGTAAATCAAAACTTGGGAGTTTCACTTTGACCGCTATGCCTCACTCCCCTTCATCCCTGCTTTTTGTCCTGAGCAAAAATAGTGCTTAGCCAGTCACATAAAACTCTTTTAAAATATTAAAAATATAATCTTTTAAAATATTAAAAAGGGTCCTACCTCCTCGTATGCATCTATGTCGATATACACATCAGTGTCAGGAAGCTGTCCCAGGACTTTGTAACTTGGACTGGAGGAGAGAAGAGAAGAGAAGGAGAGAGAGAGAGAGAGAAAAAGAGAGGGAATGTTAAACTCTACTGTGCTGGCAGCGTTTGAGCTGTGCTTAAACATTACAGGTGTGGATTTGCTACTGCGTTCAGGAATACATGATCCGTACATGGCCCCTTGTGAAAGGGCTCTTCACATGTCACATTCCCAGTGCCATTCCACCCTGACATGCAGTGACGTCATGGGTACACGGGGGAAAGTCAGAGTCCCCCCAGCTGGGGGAAATGGGTCTCAAAGGATGAGGATTTCAACAGGAGAAATGGGACTTCCTGACCATGGAGTGCTTGTGTACCCCATTTCCGTGGGTCTAAATACTACTGCTCCCAGCAAAGTCCTGACATACCCCCGCTGAAACCAGGAGCAAAGAAATCTCTTTCCAGAAATTCTTGTGGGGTTTTATTTGGATTTATCTTATGTTTGTTGTCATGTACATTGCTTACACCTACTGCAGCACAGAGAGCTGTACATTCTAATTTTATGAAATAAGATTATGAAATGTTGAGAAATGCATATTTAAGTCATGGTCCCACCACATACTGTGATCTTGGGGCAGTTGTCCAATCACTCTAGGACTCAGTTTCCACATCTGTGAAATGAGGATACTAATAGTCATTGGGTTGTGAGGATGAAATGAAATAAAACATTCATCTTTGCACCATGACTTCATTATCATTATTAATATCATCACCATTATTATGGTCTGTCATCCTTGGGGGAATGAAATCTTTTTGAAGGGAAGGATCATATTTTATTTACTGCAATATCCTGAGAGACTAGTGGACCCTCTGCAAAAATCTACTCAATGAAGCTTATAATTATTTTAATGTTTTATAACACTGACAGACTATAAGCTCTTGGGGGCAGAAAGTCATCTCCCATCACATATATACTACCCTCAGTACTAGCATGGAAGAGGCCATCAGAGTTATTTGCTGAATGATCAGAATTATTTGTTTGCCTCATGACTATGTGTGCTCTGAAGGAAACTGAGTGTTTGGAATGGGCCATAGCCAAAGCACCTCTAGCCATCTTCTAAGAGTTCCCTAATCACAGAAATGAGGCTAGCTGAGTCACCAAGTATCCTGAGAGCCGATCTCCCAAACTCCACCCTACAAAAACCCAGCAAGACCTGCCAACGAAGGACAGAACACACAATTTCAAATCTAGTTAATTATTTGAAGAAAGGGAACTATAACACTTATTAAAAAAAAAACTTACCTAACTGTAAAATTACAAGAGACCATAAAATAAAATTCTATTCAGTAAAGAAAACAAACAACAACATACATCTCAACTTCTACACTGTAGCTTGTTAAAGGATACAGATTTCATTTTATTTTTTCCCTTTTGGTGCTAGAATTAAAACCAGGACCTTGTGCATGCTAAGCACATACTCTGCCACTGAGCTACCCTCAGCCCACTAGATCCTTTTAAACCACGATAAAAACCAAAGTTCTGAGAAAAAGAATTCCTATATGTACTAATAATATTCTGTATAAAAATGAGGAAAACTTCTTTTAGATAAAAATGGGCAACGATGTTCTTATATGGGATTCCTTCCTTCCTGTGTGAGGGATGGAACCCAGGACCTCAAACGTGCTAACTCCACTTCCACCTATTCAAATTCAGACTGCTTAAAGACAGGATCATGACCTCCAGCCACACCATGCACACCACCTCAGCCTGGGCACTCACCTCTGGGTTCTGTAAATCACAGTCAGCAGAGCAATGATCACAGCAGTAATCAAGCCGTAGTCTAAGCCCAGGAACAAGGAGGACACGAATGTGGTGAGCCAGATGGTCTAAACAGAAGTCAGAAAGCTTTATGGAAAATCATGTTAAAAATTCCATAAGGGAGGCTGGAGCGGTGGCTCAGTAGTTATAGCACTTGCCTGGCATGCGTGAGACTGCGGGTCTGAACCCTAATACCACATACACAGTGAAGTGTCGGAGCAGAGGGCTACGTGAAAAACTAAATAAAATTGATTCTCTCTCCCTCTCTCTCTCTCTCTCTCTCTCTCACACACACACACACACACTGTTCCTCTCTCTTTAAAAAAAATTCCATAAGAATTAAACACCCACAGCTTTGTTCACCTTTCCTAACTGGGTACTGCACATAACAACTAAATGTATTAACATCTTTTTCACATTTTAATGAACTCTAGTAATAGTTGCTGCTGTGACATATTAAACTAAGCATCACCTTTACTTACCAGCTCTATTTTGCTGGTTCTCCAGAAAAAGGGGAGATCTGAGAACTGCATAAACATTCCTTTCAGGTTGACAATCACAATGGCCGACAGCACAGCCTGAAACACAACACAACCACCCATGCCTCTCCTCTTGTGTCCATAGAGACCTGTGGCTGGATCCTCAATGTCCACCTGCAGCCCTCCCCACATCTTTTCCCCACAACTTCTTAAGAGGCACTGATGGGACCTTAGGAGCCATGAAAACATGGATTCTCAGCACTTGGTTAACTAAAATGGGCTTTGGAAACCAGGTTTATATCCTTGTAGCAAACTTGCATGGTAGTCAAGAGGTTCAGAATTAAACCAGGAACTCAATAGTTCCCCATGATCTTCCTACTTAAGATTTTCTTTATGTTGTTTCTGATCTCTCCTAGATTAAATATATCAGTAAATAAATGTCTTCCAAGTATAGATCACCTCAGATTTTTTAATGAAAATTTGGAGAAGGCCAAAGAGAGAAGGAACCTTGGAGGGTTGCCCAGTTCAACCTCCACTTTGCAGAAAAGGAAACTAACAGCAAGAGGATTGGAGATGGCTTTCTAAAGGTCCCAGCTGCCAAATGATAATGCAGCAGAATCTTAATTCTAGCCATGGGTCCTTCTCATTTCACCCTACTAGGATTACAGTAAAAATCCATAAAGTAACCACAAAACATAGACAAATAAAATAGCAAAATCTCTACATATGGAAAAACTTCACACCAAGTCCACAGTACACACCTGGGGTAATGATTCAAAGAGGAATCCAGTGGCTAATATGACCAGCAGAATCATTAATGAGGCCAAACAACCTGCAAGCTGAATGAGAGAAGACACAGGAAAAGACTTTTAGGAAACTAAAGGAAGATGCAGGCATAGGTTGTTCTTATTCTTCTACATCACTGGGGAAAAATCAAGAAAATATGGGTTCAAATAAGTCATCCAAACCAATATATAAACCTATGACCCTATCCCCCTCCCTCTTTGAAGTTTTGATTCCTCTTATAGCTTTTAAGCAGAAACTGAATACTTAAACATCCTGACTAAAATGCCCTTGTAAGAGGTGGGAGAAAGATGTCTGGTATTAACCTGAGACTGACCAGAGAAAGAAGAGTCCAAACAAGTGTTTCCATCCAATACGGCAGCAACTAGCCACATGTGGCTATTTAAGCTTTTAAAAACTAAAATCAAATAAAATTTAAAAATCAGGTTTTAGGGGCTTGAGCAGTGGTTAGTTCAGTGGTTATGGCACGTGCCTGGCATGAGCAAGGATGCAGATTCAAACCCCAGCACCATGTACACAATAGCAATGGAGTACTGGAGCAACGAAAGCCAAATGAAAAACTAAATAAAATTAATTCTTTCTCTCTCACTGTCCTTCCCTCCTCTTTTTTTTTCTCTCTCTCTTTTAAAATCAGGTCTTGCGTGTACCAGCCACATTTCAAGTGTTAAAGAGCCACAAGTTGCTAGGGGCTGCCATACTGGGTGGTACAAATGTCAAACTGCAGAAAGTTCTACTGGATCATGCTGCAGCCTGACCATACTCAATCTCACACTTTCATGACAGCATTCCATGTCTGAGCTTTGAGGTTTACTGGAAGCAAAGGGAGTGCTGTGTAACTATCCAGTTTAGCTGGAGAATACGAATATACCTCTTTTCTATAGATTCAATTCCTTGTGATTCACTTCAAATAATCTTTGCCTTTCTCTTGTTCACTACACAGCTCACTGGGGCATGGATCTGCAGGCAGAGTAGCTTTGCGTTCAGAAGAGACTCAACATTAATAATTAATTACCATCCAAAACACCAGTTCTTGGAGACCTGTTGTATACCCACCTGTGTCTTCCCTCCAGTTCCTTCCTGAACAAGGCTTCGAGACAAGGAGCAAGAGATTGAGAAGGTCTGGAAGAGTGAGCCAATGGAATTGCACAGTCCCAGGGCAATGAGCTCCTTTTCCATGTGGAAACAAAAACACAAAGGAGAAGGTCTTTCTTCATGGGGAAAAGCATGTTTGCTCATTTAATAAAAATTCAGCAGTACAGCCTGGCTCTTCACTCTCTCATCACATACAAGAATTTGTTTAGTTCAAAATAGAAATTATGGCATATTTTATGATGGGAGTAAAACACTTTGAGTTATTATAAATTCTGTAATCCCTACCCACCTCCTTCTTCCCAAAAACACTCTACACAAATAATGCTTTAGGAGGAAAAAAATTGTAGTAAAAAAGGAGAAAATACTTTTTTTAAGAGAAAGTTCTTGGGGCTGGAGTGGTGGCTCATCAGTTATGCACTTGCCTGGCATGTGCAAGGACATGGGTTTGAACCCCAGCACCACGTATACAATCAAGTGTTGGAGCAATGAAAGTCAAATGAAAAATTAAATAAAATTGATTCTCTCTTTCTCAAAAAAAAAATAGAAAGAGAATATTTTTGATGTATAACTACTGGCATCTTTTTGATACCTGGGCTATTGCTCATTAACAAGTACATGCCAGTGTCTTTCTTGGACCAGTGAGTTCTGCTCTTCAGGCTAGTTTGGGTATTTCTAGTTTGATGACTGCATCTCCTATGACTGTGGGCATCTTATCTCCCCTTAGAAATATACAAAGTGCTAAAAGAGACATTGTCATACCAAGATTATAGCTTATGATATTTGGATTACATACCTTATCTGCACCTATGTTAAAAAAGAAGGCAGGAAAGAGAATACTGTGAAAGTTTAATGAACAGGATAAGACTTCCTGTGCAGCAAAAATGGTTGTGGAGATATATTTTACTCCCAGGCTGTAGACTTTCAACAGAGGGATAACTATTGGGAATACGGCAAACCAGAAGCTCCATAAGTGTCAACATTCTAGCTGAACCCATGTTCATTAGTTGAGGGAGGACTCTGTACCTCAGGGTTTGGATATCTAATACTAATAATCATAGCATTGAATAAATACACGCTTCAAATACATCCATTAACAAAATAAGGGTTTTTCTACCAAGAGAGAATTCTAGTTCATTTGCCCTCCATGGCAGAGCATGACGACTGTCCCATCTGCAGGGAACTGATGATCTTTACCTGATTTCCATCGACCTGGTAGCCATGTTTATTTGCCAAGGTCTTGGCCATGGAGATGGTCACTGAAAATCCAACGATGGCTATGGCAATGGCATCCACATACACGAGGTGGAAGAGGCT
The DNA here is from genome assembly GCA_004027875.1 of Aplodontia rufa. Taxonomy (NCBI): domain Eukaryota; kingdom Metazoa; phylum Chordata; class Mammalia; order Rodentia; family Aplodontiidae; genus Aplodontia; species Aplodontia rufa. The sequence continues at coordinate 26,849 of PVKS010001875.1, read as the reverse complement.
GGTGTCTGGGTTGGCTGGGGGTAGTAATCTGTAAAATCAAGCTCACTTTAACTCAAGTGCTTTGGCCACTAGGAAACCACCAGGTCAAACACAAAACTGGAGGGGAGCATTGGAGAGGGGCATTGTCTACCACAAGGTGATCAGGGCTTGGGCACTTGTTTGCTCTGGTTTGGTAAAGAGGAGGGCTCTCCTTGACACAGAGAGGTTCTTTCTAAGCCCAAACTGCAGAGTGCTAGCTTTCTACCTGGATGGATTATCAGCAGAGATCAGGTGCTGCTTTATTTATAAAGGAGTAACCTCACACCTCATGGTACCTGTTGGTAGGTGTAAGTAAGACACAGAAATAGGAAGAAGAGAGGGTCAGCAAAATGCTTAGATACCACAAGACATTTAAACCAGTCTAGGGTGGGTAGGATGCTGGATGGACAAGGACTACCCTAGAGAAGAATGACTGTCATTGTAATATGATTCTCTTCTCTTGCTGTTATTTAAGGCAAGGTCACTGAGCCTATTAACTCTTCACAAGCCACTATCCCTTCAATTGGGTTCTAACATGGAAAAGGAGCAGCAGCTGTGTTTTACTCAGCTTTTTCACTGCCGTGACTAAAAGAGCTGACAAGAACAATTTTAGAGAAGGAAAAGTTTACTTGGGAGCTCACAGTTTCAGAGGTCTCAGTCCATAGACAGCAGGCTGCATTACTTGGGGCTCAAGACGCAGCAGAACATCATGATGGGAGAGAGAGTGAGGTGGAAGGAAGAGGCTCAGGGCATTGCAGTCAGGAAGCAGAGAGACTGCACCCACCAGATCCAAAATATATACCCCAAAGGCACTTCCTCAATGACCTCTTTCCTCCAGCCACACCCTTCCTGTCTTCAGTTACCACCTAGTTAATCCTTGTCAGGGGATTAATGCACTGATTGGGTTAAGGCTCTTATAACACAATTGTTTCACCTCTAAGCCCTCTTGCATCATCTCACATGTGAGCTCTTGGGGATGCCACACACGTAAGTCATAACAAGCCAATTATACTCCTTGGGTCTCATCTAGGAATCCTGGGAATCTGGAAGAGCCAAAAGTATGACTCTTGTAACCCCACAAAGGGGAACCCAGGTCTTGCCCATTGCTGTAGTTTGGGACCCTCATCCCAGTGAAACACAATAGGGATCCCTTCAAATGTTATAGGGGAAGGATCAAAGGCATCCTGCTTCAATTCAAGGCATTGGGCTACATAACAACCACTAATGGATACATGATAATGTGATTAGTATAAAACAACCATTTACTAGGTGCTTCCTCTGTGCCACCTTCTGTGCTTAGTTGTTTCCAACAGTCCTGTGAATGAGACAGCATTATAATCCTAATTTTACAGGTGGTGAAAATGAGGCAAAGTGGAGTTAATTAAGCAATCTGACCAAGGCTAAACGGTTCATTTACAACAAAACCACGGAGAACCTGTCTCTCTATAGCTATTTCTCTCACCATATTATGCAGAGTGACAGAAGAGACATTCCAAATTCTTGGGTAAGAAGAGGGAGAAGAGGAAGGGAAAGGAACTCACATCTGTTAAGGCTAGATCATGTGCCTAATTCTTATCCTAATTAATAGGTTAAAAAAAGATGCTTTCAGATGTTAAGTGATTTTCCCAAGATGGAGCAGAAAGTTAAGTGCAGGGGGTCTGAGTATAAAATTAGTTTTTTTTCCTGCACATTGCAGGCAAGTGTTTACCAGAGGCATGGCCTGGCAGCAGGTTTGTGCCTAAGGAGCCAAGTTTCATAAAGGTAAAATGTTTTTGTTTGTTTGTATTTAAAGTTTAGCTTTTGCATAAAAAAGGAAAGCAACAATTGGTTACAGTACAATAAGAAAAGGAAGGCATTAAGTGGAAATTACGGTGATGTGTGAATTTTAACAATAAATTTTTAGAAGGAGAATTCTGAGTGTAAGAATTTCATATTGAATTATCAAATTACTAGTAAGCAAATCAGATTGTCTGTTGAATCTAATCAAAGACTAATGTTTATCATGTGACTATGTCAGAGACCCGTGTAAGGTAATGGAAAAAGCAAATGTCTCGGTATTGAAAGACCAAATTCTGGGTCCAGGCTGGGACTCCATGAGTCACTAAAGCTTGTTATTTCTCTCAAATGTCACTTTCCTGACACTCTACCTAGAACACCAACCCCAGCTCCTCTCTATCCCTTATTTGCTTTCTCTTAGTTTCAGAGTACTTCCCATTATTTATTTATTGATAGATTGCTTATCTTCATTAGACCATAAGCTCCATGACAACAAGGGCTTTTTGCTTGTGTATCCGTTTTTGTCTTTAATTACTGTGTCCCTAGTACATACCTATCATTCAATAAACATAGGTTAAATGAGAATAAATGAACATTTCTGTAAAATGGGGCTAATAATGCATCTTGTCAATAGAGTTGTTGCAAGCATCAATTGAGATGGCAGATATAGAAGCGTTTAAGAAATTATAAGTCAAAATTGAAAAGCAAGGTGTTATTACTATGCTATAGCTTTACTCGGAATCATTATAAGGATCATGTTCATGACACTGATTTATTGTTGCGAGGTTTAAAGGTAGAGTGCAGCCCTTGCTCTGCGGGAAGAGCTTGGACTTAGAGAACGTCCTGTGTTCCCTCTGCTTCCCAGGAGACTCAGACAGGCCTGGAGGGCAAGGCCTGATGGAACACAGGAGGAGGTTCCCTCAGTCACCAGCTTCTGGGCAAATGTCGGACTCTGTTGGTTGGGAAGAGAGAAGATGGTGCCAAGAGAAAGAGAAACAGTATAAGAGACAGAAAGATGGACACACCTAGAGATGTAGAGAGAGGCAGCCAGAGAGGGTCAAAGAGAGATGAGCAGAGGGTCATTCTTGTTCCTTCAATTATAAAAAAGATGAATCAATGTTGAAAAAAAGTAGAGTCAGGTAATATAGGTGAAGCACAGAAGCGAGCAGCCTATGATTTGAAACCCACTGCAACAGTGAACTCAGAACTCTCAGAACTTGCATTTAGCCTGTCTTGAATGTTCATGGGCTGCATTGGCTGGGCGGATGGTCTCCAGTGCTTGTGTGGCTCCCTGGGAGAAGTATGGATTACCATGCCCATGCTAGAAGGCAGGGATGCTGCCCAAAGCTACACAGCTGGTAAGCCACAGGCTAGGAGTTAGGTTTTTTGGGTCTCAATTCTTGCAGCATTCAAGGAAATATTTTTATAATTATGATGGAAAAAAAAAAGAAAAACCTCCCGCCCAAAAAAAAGCCCATGTCATTCTCCACTGTTGGTGGGATTATAAAATGGTACAACTGCTATGGAAAGCAGTATAGGGGTTCCTCAAAAAATTAAAAATAGAACTATCCTATCATCCAGTAACCCACTTTGGGGTATAGACCCAAAAGAATAAAAAGCAGCATCTCAAAGATGTATTTACACACCACTGTCCATAGCATACCTATTCACAGTAGCCACATGGTGGAAGCAACGCAAATGCACACCGATAGATGAATGGAGAAACAAATACAATGGAATATTATTCCGCCTTAAAAAGGAAGAAAATACTATCACATGCTACAATATGAAGAAACCTTGAGAACATTATGCTAAGTGAAAAGTCACAAAAGATGAATTATACTGATATGAGATGCCTAGAGTGATCAAAGCCATTGAACTAGAAAGATGAGTGAGTGGTGGGGCAGAGGAATGGAGAAGAGGGAGTTGTTTAATGAGCATAGAATTTCACATGGGCAAGATGGAAAAGTCCTGAAGATCTGTTTTACAACAATTTGAATATACTTAACATTACTGGTCTACACTTAAAATGATTAAGATGATACATTTTATGTTTTTTAAACCTCAACACACACACATACACATACCCTCAACCTCTAAAACTGCTATTTGGTATGTAGGAAAAAAAGATTACTTTCCATTGCAACAGTACTTATAGCAGAAGGTAGAAACAACAGATCCACTACTATTCAAGTCACGCTGTTGCTTAAAGTCAACTATTTTCCTACCCCAGAGGAAGTGTTCCAACGACATCCACATTGTATGATTCTTTCAAGTTAAATCCAGCTGAGATGCCAGTTCCCATTACCACCTAAGACAGACACAAATCCAAATGTACCTTCAGAGACGAATGTTCAAACACACAAAAGTAAGCTTCAAAGAATTCCTTAGCTAGGTCAAAGCTATTCTCATTTTTAAAGTTCAGTTTTAAGATCAGGAATTTTTGTTCGTTTCCAGTGATTCCAACTTCTCTCAATGACTACCCCATATAAGCAAAATGGGCTCTACAGTTCCCTTCAGGCCTGGAATGATTTTCTTCTCTTTGTTCTGTTCCCTGCTGAAGTGTTGGGCTACTTCAGTGTAACAGAAAGAGGCCATAAAGCTTCTCACGGGTTGACCTTACCTTGGGGCAGGCAAAATACGTCTCTAGTGGAGATACCATGAGCGAAGGATATTTGAATGTGTGAGGGTGACACAGGGACAGCATATCACTATGAAATGCATGTTTAGATTTAGAATCCTCCTGCTGCCTCCTGCTGCTAGGATGGCCACACCATGTTTGGTTGAAGCCCACCCCCTGCACCCCACAGTTGTCTTCTCCTGGGCCACAACGCACACACCCTAGGGTGGTGTTGTGCCTAAGACCATCCTGGATTGTCAGGCCCCAGACTTTCTAGAGGGATAAAGCCCAAGCATTAGTGAGACAAGGTGAGACAGCAGTCTGCTTCATCCCCAGTAACTACTGCTCATGTTGCTTTCTGAAGGAGTTATCCAGGAGAGAAAGACTTAAACCTTCTCTAACAATTTTAGAACCTCTTCTCTATCTGGGACTGGACACAGAGCTCCTGTTTCTTCTTGGAGTACAGCAAGAAGTTCCAAGCCTCTTTGTACGGGAAAGAAGGCAGGAAAGTGCTGCTTACTGAGTAAACAGTGAGGGTTGCCTCTTCCTGCCCTGGGTTACTAGTTCAGTCCACTTCCCAAATTCCCTTTAAAACCCCCTTTGTATTCCAGGCGAATGATTTGTCAGAATTCTGTCTTTTAATAATACCTTACATCGCTTTTTAAACTTCTTACCCAAGTACTCCATAGAGTAAAGACAATAGAAACCATTTGAGGATAGAGTCTTTATGATCCCCTTTAAGCAAAAATTTTTATTATAAAAACATTTTGAGTTTTGCATTCTATTTTATAATACATCTTTTTTAATCTATTGGACACAGTGCATATTTCTAGTTGGAGGAAGCTCATAGTCTGAACTTCAATTCATTGTATGTTCCTTTTGATAATGCCATATCTTTGCCAAGCTGGGTGTTCAGTAGTTGCTATGATTTAACAAAAAAAAAAAAAAAAAAAAATCTATGTGAACAGGAAATGAAGGCAGCCCTGTCCATCAGATCCCAAGGTCTGAGGATTTGTGCAGTCCTCAACAGGTTTATATATCCATGAATAAATAACTAGTTATTTAAGAACATATTTTTACTCTATGTGTACATTTTCAAAAAGCTACTAAGTCGTTAGTCATAACTAGGTGTTTAGCTAACTAATTCTTAAATGGAACTATGAGATGTTTCTTTGGCTTAGGAGTGTCTGGGAGCTCAGAAAGTTTGGAAACTTTTGTCTTTTACTCTTTTCAAAATGGAGACAGCTTTATCTTTCTCAGGTGAGAGCAATATACACTCATTACAAAACAATTAATTTTTTTTAAGAAAAGGGACAGAGAGAGAGAGAGAGAATCAATTTTATTTAGTTTTTCGTGTGGCTTTCATTGCTTTGAGACTTCATTGTGTATGTGGTGCTGGGGTTCGAACTCGCTTACTCACGCATGCTAGGCAAGCACCGTAACCACTGAGCCACTGCTCCAGCCCAAGATAACAAAAATTTTGAGGACAACAAATCCTCTAAAATCCCATCACTCAGAGATAGTTAATGTTAAAATTTGTATGTATGGTCTTTACTTATAGTTAAAAATCATATATGTTTATGTTTTAATGCTTTTTCTTTCTACTCTTTTGTTAGTTATTTTGACAGAACTAGGAAAAAATATACACTCTCTGCTCTCTTTCATCCAATTCAAGATCCCTCACAGAAATAGGTACATGGGATATAGGAGCAGAATAGGTCATCACCGTGAATGGACTTACCGCAAAGAACTCTAAAGGAATGGGCGCTGGCAGTTTCTCTTTAAATCTCTCATTAAACTCCTTGCCACCCAACAGCAAACCAAAAACCATGAGCCCGACGCCTAGGGAACACACGTTGAGGTTTTTAACATTCTGCAACACAGCAACTGTACTCTGGAACACAGTGAACACTGGAGTTTACACCAAGAATCAGCCCCTGTACTGGGTGACTCAAACATAGACACGTTACCTAGAAGAGTTGATTCATAGAGACAGAGTAGAGGAGAGGTCCCCAGGGGCTGGGTGGGGGAGGCAGGGAGACTTTGTTTAATGGATGTGGAGCTTCTGTCTGGAATGTTGGAAGGTTCTGGAAATGGGTAGTGGTCATAGCTGCACAATACTGTTAAAAAAATGTTCTTAATGCCACTGAATTATACATTTTAAAAAGTAAAGTGGTGGGGCTGGAGCAGTGGCTCAGCAGTTGCGGTGCTTGCCCAACACGCGCAAGTACACAGGTTCAAACCCCAGCACCCATGGACACAACTAAGTGTCAGAGCAACGAAAGCCATGTGAAAAACTCAATAAAAATTGATTCTGTTGCTCTCTCTCTCCCTTCTCTCTCTGTCCTTCTCTCTTAAAAAAAAAAAAAGTAAAGTGATAAATTTCATTATATATTTTTTACCACAAGAAAAAGAAAAATTCCGGGCTGGGCTGGAGCAGTGGCTCAGAGGTTATGGCTCTTGCCTGGCATGCACGAGTATGTGGGTTCAAACCTCAGCACCACGTACATACACAAGGAAGTGTCCAAGCAATGAAAGCCACATGAAAAACTAAATAAAATTGATTCTTTCTCTATCTCACTGTCCCTCTCTCTTAAAAAAAAAAAAAGAAGAAAAAGAAAAAAGAAAAATTCCAGAAGTCTCAGATGAAGTGGGAGGGAAAGGGGGAGAGGGAAGGAATGCTCAGGGGGAGGGCATACGTGTGGCATGCTTGAGGCTGTTTGATCCCCAGCACTGGAAAAAAGACAAAAAGAAAAAGAAAGTTGCTGATTATTTAGAGACACTCTACAGCACCAATTCAGACCAGCCATCCTACTCTTGGACATTTCTAGTTAAACATTCTCAGAGCTGGGGGTGTAGCTTAGTGGTAGAGCAAGTGTTTAGCAAGTATAGAACCCTAGGGTTTGATCCCCAGCACCACACACACACACAAAGTTATCTGGCTGAAATTTCTGTCTATAAGGCTTCCACCTATTAGCTGGCATTTTAACATAAATATACAACCTTATAATTCTTATTCAAATTTTTTGTGTAATAGTGCTTAGTTTTTTAAAGAGAGAAGAACAGTGAGAGTGAGAGAATCAATTTTTATTGAGTTTTTCACATGGCTTTCGTTGCTCTGACACTTAGTTGTGCTCGTGGTTGCTGGGGTTTGAACTGTGTTTTTGAGCATGCCAGGCAAGCGCCGTACCTGCCGAGCCACCGCTCCAGCTCCTATAATAGTATTTTTTGATATGATCTTATATCAATGTATTATTGTAAAATTCAGAGAAATAATCACGAGGCTGAGCTGTGAGAATTGGGAAAGAATTGATATCAACAAAACACTCCGAAGGTAAATATACAAAAGAGCTTTTAGTTCAGAGAGGGAAAAGCTATTGTGAGCAGATGAAAGAGAAGTCAGGGGGACTATGAGGGAATGGATGTGAAGTTTGTCTGAAAAGGAGCCCAGGAGAGTGAGAGAAGAAAGCCACCTGGTTATATCCAGAGCTACAGTCTGGGTACCCCACATGTTCTCATCTAAAATTCAACAAAGACTCCTCTCCAAGCCCAGGCCACGCATCCTTTCCCATTAATGCCTAGAACATACTCAGGTGTGTTTGGATGCTGTATTCTCATTTTGACAAGGCATTTGGAGAAGTCTCAGAGTAAGAAGTATATTACTTGCTATTACCAGGAACAATTTAATTATGTAGGGTCCATTCTTACTGTTCAATCCTAATCAATTAAGGACTCAAATCTAAATGTCACTTCTTCAAAGTGACTTTCGTAGGCCCCTAAAGGTCTCCCTATTCAACTTTGAGAGCAACCTGTACCTTTTTTTTCTTCATAACACTTAACATAATTCATAATTAATTACATATTTGTGCAATTCATGATTTGACAATCATCTTCTCATTGGACTATAAGTTCCAAAGGGCAAGGGCTATGTTGGCCAGGCTGTCTTGTCTCAGTAACTGGCATTGTGCCTGGCACATAAACCTACAAAGGGTATAGCAGCATCTCTCAAGATTTGATATCTAGGACTTCCATTGTTAATGGTCTAATTGTTTCCTAATTTCCTCTTTATCTGTTGGTCATTAGAAATGTGATTATTGGGGCTGGAGCAGTGGCTTAGCAGTTAACAGTGCTTCCCTGGCATGCACGAGGATGTGGGTTTGAACCCCTGCGTCATGTACATAATGAAGTGTTGGAGCAATGAAAGCCATGTGAAAGACTAAATAAAATTGATTATTTTGTACTGTCTCTCTCTTAAACAAACAAGCAAACAAAAAAAATGTGATTATTGGCTCTCAAATGTATGTGGATTTTCAAACTATATGTAGTTGGGCTGGAGCGGTGACACAGCAGTATCATGCTTGCCTGGCATGCCTGAGGACCTGGGTTCAAACCCCAGCACTACATACACAAACAAGTGTCTGAGCAACGAAATCCAGATGAAAAACTAAATAAAATTGGTCCTCTCCTCTCTCTCTCTCTCCAAAAAAAACAAAAACAAAAACTAGGGGCTGGAGTGGTAGTTCAGCAATTATGGCACTTTCCTGGCATGTGTGAGGACACCAGTTTCAACCCCAGAACCACAAACACAACAAAGTGTCAGAGCAATGAAAGCCACATGAAAAACTGAATAAAATTGATTCTTTCTCTCTCTCTCTGTCCCTCTCTCTTAAAAGAAAAACAACAAAAACTATTTGTAGTTATTGATTTCTAGTCATATTGCACTCTGAAAAAATGCTAAGGGGTTAGAGCGGTCACTCAGTGGTTGAGGCGCTTGCCTTGCATACACAAGTGCATGGGTTTGAACCCCAGTACCATATACACAACGAAGTGTCGGAGCAACAAAAGCTACATGAAAAAATAAATAAAAATTGCTCCTCTCTTTTTCTGTTTCCTCTTTCTTTAAAAAAAAAAAAAAGAATTTGGGATCAGTTTTGTATAATCAGTTTCAACACAGAGAGTTATTATATCACTGTTCCCCGTGTGCTTGTAAATAATTTCTATTTTTTCTGTATTGCATACTTTTTATGCTTTTCAATGCATAGAAATATGATACCAATATGTAATATAACACACATTATAAATATAATACATAATATGCATATTTTGTATGTGTATTTATTAAACTGTCTATGCATATTTTATTATATCAGACTGGTTAACTGTTCATCAAATCTTTTATATCCCTATTATTTTTTTCCTGCATGCGTTAGCAATTTTTGAGGTTTTTCCATAATGTCTTTAAAATATTTGTTGGTGCCCAAAAAGAATAAAATTTATTCTTAAGAAAAAGCTATCTCTTCACCTAGAATAATGATATAGTCACCAAATAAAGACCTAACACAAATTCTCTGTAATGTAGTAAAAATCACCATAATTAAAATAGGATTTTAGGGTTTAATACTCCTTGTGGCACTCTTCTCAGAAAGCCTCAAAATAAGTCTTTCTCTTTTATGAAAATCCTTGAAAAGAAAAGAAAAAAGAGCCTTGGAGATAAAAGACAGAAGAGGAGAAGAAAATAAAGAAGGGAAAACCAAGGCTGGAGCGGTGGCTCAGCGGTTCCGGCGCTTGCCTGGCAAGCATAAGGACTTGGGTTCAAACCCCAGCACCACGTATGCAACTGAGTGTTGGAGCAACTAAGGCCATGTGAAAAACTAAAAAATAAAGTTATTCTCTCTTTCTCTGTCTCTCTCACTGTCCCTCTCTCTTTAAAAAAACAAAAAAAAAAAAACAAAAAAAAAAAAAGAAGGGGAAACCAATACCAGCAAGGCAGAGGCTGCTTACTTACATACACCACTGAGAAGATGCCACTGTAGCGCTTCGTTTTAACCCCAAACAGGTATTTTAACATGGAAGTGAAGACGTGCACAGCTGCAGCCGTGGTAAAGCCTCGGACTAGAGGTTCTGTGAGGTATATGGCCACAAATCCAAACCTACAGACCCCTAGGCAAAACTGTGTTGTTTTTTAAGACAAAGAAACAAAGAAACGAATCACATGACAGGAAGTTATGATCAACAAAAAACATAAAAGTTCTTTCTGGATCACTTTCTATCATTACAAACTTGGAACTGCAGCAGTTCAGTAGCTAACACTCCATCACTGGTTGCAGAGGAAGCAGCGTAACGTCTGGAGGGCTTGGTGCCCCAGGGAGCAGTGCTTTTCCCTGTGCCTGGAAGTAGGGGCATGCTGAGTCACGCAGACTGTGGCACAGGACTCCTGGTCATTCCTTCCCAGCAGATAAAGATGTACTTTCCCCAGTACTTAATTAACCCTGCAAGTCTTAAACCTGTCTTGCTTTGGGGACCTCTAACGTACCCAGCAAAGCTTGCTGGTCACTCCCACTCTCAGCTGTGAATGAGTCATGCAGTGGGTAGTGTTCTTGAGCTCTGGAGTTTTCCTGGTGGCCCTGCCCACTGCCTGGTGAGATTATCCACTGTGCAGGTTTCGTTTGCTTACTACTACATAGCCAAGAGTGCTCAATGGGTATTTGTTAGTTGCACAAGTCAGAGCCTACTTCCCCGTTTTTGAGGCTTACCTGAATGATTCCTGAAAGTAAGGTCACAGACATGGCGACTTTTACTCTCAAGGCATCTCTGGCTTCCGTACCGTTGGTTGCATTTACTCCTCCTGGAATGACTATATCATCGGGTACTAATCGAACAGCCACACCACCAATCATCAAGCTAATAACAGCAAAAGGACCTGAAATGATGAAGCACGAGCAACCTTTGTTCAGGGGCTTAAGGAAATCATTCAGCGTCCCTGGTGTGGTGAGCGCATATTATCCCTATCCAGGGGTGCAGGAAAACTCTCTCAGGTGTATCTGATGTGGTTACTGCCAGCATGCCAGGAGACACAGGTGAGGTCAATTAGTCATCCTTGGAAGAAGCTGCACTACCCTCCTGTAGCACCCTGCTCCTGGTGTGTGCGCAGACCGTACTTCCAAACGTGACCACAGCTGTACCTCCCACATAGTCGTCTAGTACCTTCCCAATTCCCCACCAAGAAGGGGAGTCTAATTCCTCTCCCCTGGGATTTGGGTGGCCTTTTGACTTACTAGTAACCAAAAGAATGGGGCAGCAATGACACTGTGTGACTTTGGAAAGTAGGTGATGAAAGGTGATGTGGCTTCCCCCTGAGAGCTGGTCCTGGACCACTGTGTGTCTGAAAGGTTCAACCAGACCCCGTGGAGAACTCCCGGGTCTGTGTGGAAGCAATGGAGGAAGGGCAGAAGACAGGAAGGAGAAGCAGAGAGAGGAAGAATTGCTCAGACAACCCTTTCCCAAATCCTGACCCACAGGAACTGCGAGAAACAATAACTTTTTATTTCCTATCTATTTAATCTTTAAGTAGTAATTTTAAAAACTGATATAGAATATAAGCTGCTAAATTTGGGAGCATTTATTACCCAGCAAAAGCTATCTGAAACACTGCGTGAAATTCACATGCATCTGGTCCTATATACACTAAGGAGAAATGTGTAATTCAGGGCCTAAAGTTTGATGAAAGTGGTATACACGCATAGTGATTAGGAGCTTGAAACACCACTGTTAACATAAGGAGGGAAAAACCAGACACAAGCAAATTGTATCAGGAAATAAAACATTAACCTCATTTTACAATTTCAGCAATTGCTTTTTTACACAAGAAAATTGTCCGTTTTGGCTTTTCCAAGATAACAAAAAAGATGTTTTAAAATGTATTTTCATAAGAGAGAGGGGTAGTGAGAGACAGAAAAAGAATCAATTTTATTTAGTTTTTCATGTGGCCTTCATTGCTCTGACACTTTGTTGTGTACGTGCTGCTGGGGTTCAAACCCACATCCTTGCACACGCCAGGCAAGCACCATAACCACTGAACCACCTCTCTAGCCCCACCTACAAGAAACTTTTTTTTTTAGAAAGAGGAGATAGTGAGAGAGAGAGACAGAATCAATTTTTTATTTACTTTTTCATGTGACTTTCATTCCTCGGACACTTGGTTGTGTCGTGGTGCTAGGGTTTGAACTCGGGTACTTGTGCATGCAAGGCAAGCGCCATAACCTCAAAGCCACTGCTCCAGCCCCACAAGAAACATTTTTAATCCTAGAAATCTTGGGAGAAATCTATTTTCTTTTCTTCTTCTTATTTATGTATTTAGTACCAGGGATTGAACCCAGGGGCACTTTACCACTGAGCCACATCCCCAGCCTTTTTTTTTTTTTTTTGAGACAGGGTCCCACTAAGTTGCTTCCGGCCTTGCTAAATTGCTGAGGCAGGCTTTGAACTTGCCATCCTCCTGCCTCAGCCTCCCAAGTCCTGGGATTCTGGGCGTGTGACACCACGCCCCGCTAGGAATGTATTTTTAAAAGCACCTGTTGTGTATTCTGTAACAAGATTAATTATTAAGTAGATGTTCTACTACACATTGCAAAGCTTGGAAATCCAAAAGGAAAGGTATTGGAATATCAAGTAGAAGCTGTTACCTATGGAAATGTGTCTGGAGGTTCCCAAAAAACAGTACATGATAACGGGATAAAACGAGGAGTACAGGCCAAACACCGGAGGCACAGCAGCCAGCATGGCAAAGGCTAAGCCTGTGGGATTGAAAACCAAACAGAAATGGGGAGGCCATTAGAAAACAGAGGGGCCAAGCGCACCTTTCTCTTGGTTCTACCTGATGAACATCTCGTTGGAAGCTGACGTGTCTAACCTGCCCACCCTTCCACCCCGAGCCTGCATGAAACCTTGTACCCAGAGTCCGGGCTGAGCCTGCTTTCCAGTGGGTGGATGCTTTCTGCTTTATTCTTTCACAAATTAGATACGAACAGAAAAAATAAAATCTTTGTTGACTCTAGTCAGCAGCTCTCATCAGCACAAGTGCTGACTCCTTCTCCAGGGGTGCATTTCTGTGGGTTTTTGGAGAACCCTTTGCTACTAGGAACCCAGCTGTAGCACTCCCTGGCCTACATGACACCGCTCCACCTGACACTTAGGCTCCTCCTTGGGCCCCTAACAGGAGATAGAGCATTCCAGGTTCTTTCGACTGACATTTGCTCTTCCTTGGGCAGGCACCTTTCAAAGGAGTCCTGGAGAACTTCCAGGGTCCCAAGTTTCCCAAAGAGAAAGCCTGGCCCTTTGCCCGCTAAAACTTTACGAAGTGCATGTCACACCTACTGGAGGACTCTCTTCATTCTGCTGTTCCAGGGACTTGACACCATCATTTACCTGTTGACTCATTTTTTAAAAAATGAACTTATTTGTTAGAGAAGCTTTTGATGCACAGCAAATTGAATGGAAGGTTCCAAGATTTCCTGCAAACCCCCCATCCCTACACACACATAGCTCCCCCCGGCCCCCCAACGAGAGTGGCACACTTGTGTAAAACGATGAGCTTACACCGAGGCACTGTATACCCAAAGTTTATCTTAGAGGTCACTCGGTGCTGTACATTCTATACCCACGTGTAATGCCATCTATCCACCCCTGTAATATGATACACAATAGTTTTATTGCCCCCAAAATCCTCTCCTTCCTCACAAATTCCTGGCAACCACTGATCTTTTTACTGTCTTCACGGTTTTGCCTCTTTCAGAATGTCATATGGTCGGGCTCATACAGTATAGAGCTGTGGCAGACTGGCTTCTTTCACATAGAAACATGCATTTAAACGTCCTTCATTCTTTTCATGGCTTAACAGTTTATATCTTTAGTGGTGAATAATATTCCATTATCTGGATGTACCAGCTTATTTACCTATTAACCTACTAAAGACATCTTGCTTCCAAGGTTTGGCAGTTATGAATAAAGCTGCTGGAAACATCCATGTGTAGGTTCACTTCCAGGTGTTTTGAAAGAGACTATTTTTTTTTTTTTTTTACAGCAGCTGGACTTTTTTTCAAACAGGATTTTTCAAGCAGTCTCCACAAACTCCAAGGGACGCTGTGAAGTGCTCTGAGTAGTACTCTTGCTGCCCTTCTAACTTGCCTTGAGGTGGAAGGGAAATGCACAGGGTGTTAACCTCTTGTTAGAAAATTCTCATTCCAAATCTTACATCAGTCTTCTCTTCCCCTCATACATTCTGTTGCAAAATGCAAGACTTTGGATGTTATTCACTCATAGTTTTGCATAGATGGTCTGGTATCTCTCCAATGGGTAGGCAATAAACACTTCTTTTTTTTTTTAGCTTTGGGAGCTCAGCCAAATTTATGGGACAAGTGAGAAACTCATTTAATCCACTGTTATGACTTTTTTTTTTTTAAAGAGAGAGGGTGAGTGAGAGAGAGAGAATCAATTTTTACTTAGTTTTCCATGTGGCTTTCGTTGCTGTGTACACTTTGTTGTGTATGTGATGCTGGGGTTCAAACTCGGGTCCTCGTGCATGCCAGGCAAGCGCTGTAAAACCTCTGAGCCACCACGCCAGCCCCACTATTATGTTTTAAAGAAAAAAACCACTTCTCTCCCTCCTGGTGTTGCTCTAGCTGACAATCACTTCCCACTCTTTTCCTGTTTTTCTGTTATGTGTTTTCATTTTCCTAGATCAAAAGCTTTCAGTGGACAGTGCTTTTGTCCCTCCCAACCCCTGGTGACATATGGAAAACTCTGCAGGTACTCTGTTTAGCACAATGGCGAGTTCTGCTCCATAGAGGGTTTAGAGGCCGGCAATGCTGTTAAACATCCTATATTTCACAGGACATCCCCACAACATATAAATGGGACAGGTAAATGACAAACCTTGCTTTTATATAAAATGTCTATATTGTTATTTTCCAATTTATCAATTGTAGATTTTTTCTATTTTACCTACTTTTTCAGTTTCCCATTAGTTACATCATAATTATGTGGGTTTCCCCCTTCTCTTTTGTAGAAAGCTATGTTTTCTTCTTTTTATCCCTGGTAGTCAGATGTGCTGTTAGGACGTACCTTGCTTTAAGTTAGTTTTCATTTGGTTCACTGGGTACTTAATGATTCTTCTCAGTCTGAAAACTCTTGTATTTCAATTTTGGGAGTTGTGCTTTGATCGTTTCTTCCCTTCTTATTCCTCTCTTCTTTCTGCAATTTCTACTAGATGTGATAGAGCACTAGGCTTGATTCTCTGGTATTATCTTTTTTTTTAATTTAACTTTGCCTTCTTCTACTTCCCGCATATTTCTTTTTCTTTATCTTCCAATTAAATATTTTTATTCCAGCTATCATATTTTTAGTTCTTATGAGCTTGCTCTTATTCTGGGATGCTCTTTTAGAAAGTGCCTTCTCTGGAGCTAAACTCAGGCCTGTGTGAAAGGTAGTCAGTCTCATGTATCAGACCCAACAAAGGTGTAGCAACACAGAATCCGGGCAATTATAGATGTGTAGTGGAAAGGAAGAGGGAAGGAGAGGGAGGGGAAAGGGAGGGAGAATGGGGAGGGATCTGGGGGTAATTCTGATTTAAGAATATATGTATATAATATAATTACTTTATATTCATTTTTTATTGTATGATAACTCAATTTCTTTTTTTTTTAAATAAAGAGAGAGGGACAGTGAGAGAGACAGAGAGAGAGAGGAACAACTTTATTTAGTTTTTCACATGGCCTTCGTTGCTCCAACACTCAGTTGTGTATGTGGTGCTGGGGTTTGAACCAGGGTCCTCGTGCTTGCTGGGCAAGCACCGATACTGCTGAGCCACTGCTCCAGCCCCATAACTCAATTTCTTAACAAAAAATTTTAAAATAAAAAGTAGCCTTCTGGGGCTGGAGTGGTGGCGCAGTAGTTGCAATGCTTGCCTGGCTTTGAACCCAAGCACCACATACACAACAAAGTGTTGAATCAGCAGAAGCCACTGAAAAACTAAATAAAATTGATTCTCTCTCTCTCTCTCTCTCTCTCTCACTGTCCCTCTCTCTTAAAAAATATCAGTTTTATTTAGTTTCTCATGTGGCTTTCATTGCTCTGATACTTTGCTGTGTACGTGGTGCTGGGGTTTGAACCCATGGCCTCTTGCATGCCAGGCAAGCAACCACTTGCAAGCCACCACTTCAGCCCCAAAATTGATTCTTTTTCTCTTTCACTATCCCTCTCTCTCTCTTTAAAAAAAAAAGTAGCTTTCTGTTCTTGTTTCATGGATTCAATGTGCTTTTATATTTTTAAAAAGATACTATAGTTTTTCCCCACAATTTATTGGTGCATAATAGTTGTGCATAACAATGGGGTTTGTTGTTACATATTCATATATGCACACAATATAACAATATAATTTGGCCAACATCCCTCCCCAGCACTTCCTCCCTCCCTCACCTCCTCTTACCACCCCCCATCTTTTCTACTGATTTTCCTTTATTTATTTTTTTTACTTTTCTAGTTTTTATTGACTGCATAGGAACTATTTAGTAAAGATACTATAGTTTTTTTTTTAAGAGAAAGAGGGACAGTGAGAGAGAAAGAGAATCAGTTTTATTGAGTTTTTCACATGGCCTTCATTGCTCCTACACTTAGTTGTGTACCTGGTGCTGGGTTCGAACCCACGTACTTGTGCATGCCAGGCAAGCACCGTAACTGCCGACCCACTGCTCCAGCCCCGATACTATAGTTTTAAACTTAAAATTTGCCCTTTCCATTACTTCTGTTCTTGATGAATTCCCTCTTGTGTATGGTTTGGTCTGTCTTGAAGCTTCATGCGCATTGGCTTGCTTGGTTTACCCATGAGTTTTATTTCAGTGCAACTGGGTGGCCAGCCAGCCTCTTCATGGGAAGTCCTCCAGCTGTCACTTTTTTCTCTGGGGACATTTTACCATCTGCCATGGGCTATGTCTTTTTGCAGGCACTTTGGAGTCGAGCAGGGCAAGGGAAGAGCTTTTGCTGGCTCACAGCTGAACATGCAGACTTTCATTCACTCCGCCTGACACCTCTCAGTACTGTCTCCCTCTCAGGCCCTGCATGGTGTAGGGCAGGTACCTGAGTGTCTATATGTGACTTATAACATTCAGCTAGCTCCCTTGCTCTTATCCTTCTGCCAGGCTCCCAGCTTTGACAGTATTTGGAGCCTCCACATTTCCAGTGTTCTGCGGGGTAAGTTCATAAATTTCAGCTTCCTGCATTTAGTTCCATTTTTCACTTGCCCATAGGCTTGCCATATTGCTTTTCAGCTCCACCATGTCTCTTCTCCCATTTTCTTTCTCCATGCTAGTTCATACCACTTCCCCCTCCTTTACTGATATTTTAGAGGAATTTTTAGTGAATTAAAAACAAGACAGTGTATTCAATCTGCCATATTTAATTTAAAAAATCCTTTCAGAAATTTAAATCATTTATCAATCACAAAAAAATTTACCTTATTTTTTTTTTTTTTGGATATCTGGGATTGAACCCAGGTATACTTAACCACTGAGCCTCATCTCCATTCCTTTTTATATTTTATTTTGAAACAGACTCTTGCTAAGTTGCTGGGGCTGACCTCAAACTTGCAATCCTCCTGCCTCAGCCTCCAGAGTCACTGGGATTACAGGCTTGTGTCACTCCACCTGGCTAAATTTACTTTCTCTTAGATCTCTATCCTTGGCACATTTTGTTTTTTGTATTTATCTGTCTTCATAGATTAGTGATGGGCAAAATAATCACAATAAAAATTTGTTTGTGGGATAATCAATACCTCTTAGCATGATCTGACTGGATTGTTCCATATGTTGAAATAGCTTCTTCCTTTCTGTAGTACTGCATACTCCTGGTTTTTCTTTCCCTTTCAGATACTTTTCCGTCTCTCTGTGGTTCCTTCTCTATTTGGCCTTTAATTCTGGACAGAGCTTAATCTTGGTTCCCTTCTCTTTTCACTCCACATTCTCTCCCTAGGTGCCTGTGTCTTCTGCCATGGTTTAAATGCTCTATGTAGGTCAAAGATTCCCAAATTGATATCTCTAGGCCACACCTCTATTTTGAGCCCCTCACATATTAAAGATGAAATATCCCATTGTCTATCTCACAAGCATCTTAAATTGAACATGTTCAAACTTACCCTTAAGTTCCTTTCCTGCAATCTTTATTACGTCTTCAACTAGCACTTCCATCCCTCAGGTGTTTGCAACAGAAACCTGGCATCCTTCTTGACCCTCCATCTTCCTTACAGTCCCCTCATTCAACTTCACGTCTCCTAACCTCAAAGCTACCCTTGACACCAATCCCCTCCTCCTACATAAATCAATCCAATAGCTAGTCTTGCTGATTTGACCTGTAGGTCAAATTTGTAAATTACATATCACTTCTCTCCAATTGCTTCCATTTTTATAGCCATCACCCTAGTTCAGATGGAAGAAAGCCAACTGATTAAGAGTGAGTTTGTAAGATGCCTATGAAAACCCAAGGAGGCAAAATCCTGAAATGTATTTCTTGCCATTCTTTACCAACTTCACCTCTCAGCTTAAATCTTGCATCCTCAGAGAATTTCTTGTGACTTCTCTACTTAAATTAGGCCCCTAATTATTACCTGATAATGTCCTGTCTTTTCCTTCCCAGTACTTATAATTAAAAATTTATGTACTTTGTAATTAAAAATTTACACATGCTTTTATTCACTTCCTGTCTCATTCCCTGATTGGATGGTTAGTTAGTTCCATGAGAACAAGCAGGGCCAGGCAGTACTTAATAAAAATAATTATTTAGATGAATAAATTAATTGATATTTTCTTAGGTTCTTATATCACATATAAAATTACAGAGCTACAGAAGAATTTAGTATATCATAATCCCTTGTAGAGTATGAACTTAGAAGCCAAGAACTTTAACAACAATCACAACAAAATGCTGACTGACTGACTTAGCAAGGTAATATCCAAACAGTGTACCAATTTGCAAAACAGTACACAATTTTCTACTATGAATTTTACTGGGGCTTTATATGGGCAAAGTTTCTGAAGAACTCCTTTAGGTAAAGGTTGTGACAATGGTATGATAAAAACTATAAATTTGCAATCATGAGGCAAAAAGATCAAGAAATTGTTTAAAGAGGTAATAGCAACATAAATGAATGAAAGAAAGAAAAAACAATGACAAGAGCAAAAGAAAAGAAAGATATTCTACTAACCTTGAGGAAGCTGAAGCACCCCAGTACTTATGCCTGAGACCAAGTCACCCAGTACATACTCCTTGAATTTATATGCTGGCAACCACTTAGTTATGGGCAGAAACATATAAATTATATTTCTTATTTTTTTAGGAGTACATCTGTGAAAAAAAAGACAGATAAAGTTATAACTGAGGAATATCTCTGCAGAGTTCACAGCAATACATGTCCCCTTCCTCACATCCATGAAAGAGAAGGAAAAATTCACAAATGTGATTCAAGATATCGCTAAATAGGGTAGGAGTCAGCAGTAGGAAAAAAAGAGTGTCCGCAACATTCCGGGAGACCAAAAGAAGAGGTGGATATTTCAGAGGTGGGTAGAGAGTAAGAAAGTGGGTTATTTAGGTAAAACTTTATATTAATGTAAGGGATGGTAGGAATTCAATAAATATGGTGACATTCATGACGAAGCCCATGTTCCATCAAATATGTAACACTGACCCAACTGCTGTGGGCAGCTTTGACAATCAGGAGTGCTCACAATTCACTCTCCCTCCACTTCACAATGGAATGATGGAATAAAGGAAGCAGATTAAAATTCAACATACGTGAATGCCTGTTTCAGTTTATCACCAATGGAATCTGGAACTTTGTCCTTCTTATGCAATCTTTCCTGGAGGACTGGATTACTAAAGATGGGCCTTTCCACACAGTACCTCTGGGTTGCTCCAAGGATTTCATTTTCTTCAGCATGATCCATAGTACTCCCAAATCTTTCATTAACAGCAGGAGACAAACATTTCCTAAGAGTCACTAAGGAGGAAAACAAAAGCTCCATTTTAGATGCCAAAATCCTACTGATAACTGCTCCTAAGCATCTCTTCTTCACAGTACTCTTTAAGTTCTGAGAACTTCTTAGATACCCAGGATATCTAACATATTATTCTGTATATAGTAAGCACTGGGAAGATACCCAGAATACCCAGGAGTGGAATAACTGGGTTGTAAGGTAGTTCCATCCCCAGTTTTTCTTTTTTTTTTTAAGACAGACGGACTGTGAAAGAGAGAAAGAATGATTCAATTTTTATTTAGTTTTTCATGTGGCTTTTGCTGCTCTGAGACTTCACTGTGTACATGGTGCTGGGGTTTGAATTCGGGGCCTCAAGCATGCCAGGCAAGTGCTGTAACCACTGAGCCACTGCTCCAGCCCTATCTCCAGTTTTTTGAGGAGTCTCCATACTACTTTCCAGAGTGGCTGTACAAGTTTGCAGTCCCACCAGCAGTGTGTTAGTGTACCTTTCTCCCCACAACACCCCCAGCATCTATTATTGTTTGTATTTTTCATTTTTGCCACTCTGACTAGAGTGAGGTTGAATCACAGTGAAGTTTTGAATTGCATTTCTCTAATTATTAGTAATGTTTAGATTGCTAAAAAGAACTAGCACATCTGGGTGCAGTGGTGCACACCCATAATCTCAGTGGCTTGAGTGACTGAGGCAGGAGGATTGCAAGTTCAAAGCCAGCCTCAGCAACTTAGCAAGGCCGGGTCTAAGGTGAATGCATGATTAGGTTTGGGGGGTACTATAGGATTAGGTTACTAATTATTGTCAATACAACTTCATCATGGTGAAAAGTCAGGTTTTCACCATACTGAAATCATATTAAAATTGAAACCAATCTTGTGCGATTGAACAAAAAACACGCAAAATAAATTTTCATATATCAAGTTGAAAATTCGAGAGCCTCAAAATACAATAACATGCTTCAAGCCAATGTAACTAAGCACCAATAAACAAGATATATAAATGCTATGGTTTGAATGTTTCTGTTTCCTCCAAAATTCTTGTTGAACTTTAATTCCCTATGCAATGAAGATGTGTGGCCCTTAGGGGTGATTGAGCCATAAGGACTCTGCCCTCATATGTGATTAGATGTCCTTATAAAAGGGTCTGCTGGAGGGAACCTGCCCCTTTTTGTCCCTTCTGCCAGGTGAAGACAAATGTTCCTCCCCTCCAGACAATGGAGCAACATGTCTCTCCATCTTGGAGGTGGAGAGACTGGGCCCTCATCGGCTGGCAACATGATCTTGGACTTCCCAGCCTAGAGAACTGTTAAGAAATAAATTTTTATTATTTATAAATGACCTGATTTTTGGTATTTTCTTATGCCAGCACAAGTGAAATAAGGCAGGAATGATGAATCTGGAGAAGGAGAACTATGCAGTAGAACCTGACAAAGATTATTATCTTTGGTTTTAGAGGTTGGGTGGCCACCTCTCATCTGAATTTTTATGGCCACTCTGGGAACTATTATAATTCACTGAAATGTAGTAGAGGAAATAAAATATCAGACATCCTTTTTTTTTTTTTTTTTTTTTTACCATAAAAAGTCCTTTGGCTAAAAGAACTTTCCCCCAACATCAAGAATTTACACCAATTAATCTGAAGGCCACTTGCCACCCCCATTTCTCCTACAGTTCAAAATTCCTTTTATTTCATTAATCAGAGTAATTATATGTCTGCTTTAAAAGTTTCAAGACCTCATGTCATTAGGTAGACAGGTACTCTTGACACTTAAAATACTGGCTTCGTACTCTTGACACTTAAAATACTGGCTTTCAACTCTGGCTAAATTGGAATCTCCTTGGGTACTAAAACACTTCAGCCTGACTCCACACCCGACCCATTACCCAGCTTGAGATGATTCTACTGTGCAGTTCAAGTGAGAACCACTGGTTTATAACCTGAGAGAGACAGAGAAAGAGACAAGAAGATCACCAAGCAACATTTGAAAATGAAAGCAAAGGATAGACTTTTAGGAAATTAATAATGAATCAGCAACATAATTAAAACCAGATTACATTATTTTAAAAAAGTTGATATGATAGAGTAATACAACATAAAATAATAAAGGTGGTAAAAATAGCAAGTTTACTGAGAAGTACTTGAGATCAGTTTTGAAGAGGAATTTTAAACATAAGGACAAGCTGCAGCAGTAGAAATGGTTCTCTGAATCTGCTCTTTCCACTTAGGGCATTGGTTCTCAGCCCTAGCTGCACACTGGTCACTTGAGCAAGTTTAACTAGTACTGATGCCTGACTCTACAAACAGGGATTCTGATTTGCTTGGTCTGAGGAGCAGGCAGAGATTGAAAGTTTAAAAAGCTCTCAGGTGATGCTACTGTGCAGCCAAAGTTCAAAATTAGTGACTCAGGAGAGGGTAAGATAAAAACTCATACCTACCCCTCAGCTATCTACCTGTCCAAACAAGCAGGAAAAATCCGAACAAGTATAAATAAATTGTGTGCAATGCATTATATCCCTATCTTTGCTTCTGTGTCTTTGAAACATTTAATAGAAAAATACAAAAGAAATATTTGGCTTGGATTTTTCAAGCTGTCTTGCTTTTGTGTTTCTTGTAACAGAAGGGCATTCTGTGTAGGTGGGTGGAACAATATCCACAGCAACTCAGGCAAGCAGCCTTGATTGACAGCCATTTCACTGAAGAGCAAATCTCAATGCAGTTTAGATTTCAAAATGTTAGAGGGAATGAGGATGTCATTAGGACGGATTTTTTTCCATAGGATTGTCACAGAAATCACATGGTGTCCAGTTCAATTTGCATTTTTTAGTAAAAGTATGTCCCAAATATTACATGTGACACACTTAAAATTTTATTCTTTTTTTTTCCCCAGGTCTGAGGACCAAACTCTATGTCAACTCTAACTGGGTTTTTTTCCCCTCTAAATCTGATAACCATAACTCTCTGTAGGTTAGGAAGAGACATAATAAAGAGAGGTTTCTCAAATATTTCTGAGCTCCTATAACCCTATCATCTGTGTCCTCCTAGAGAGATCTGTTTTGCAGTTCTAGATGTCTCAACCTGGAAAGGAAAGAACACGACAGACTAGTGAAACATCCTGTTCTCATGTAATGAACTCTCCTTTGGGGGACTGCTTATTCTAATCAACAATGATTAAATAACTAAAGCCACAAGTCTATTAATGACCACCTTATCAGAAACAAAGAAACCAATAATAATGAGCTTCCATTGTATGAGCTGAAATAAGGAATCACTAAGTTGCAAAACTACACAAATCCTAAATAAGAAAAGTCACTTCTAAGATGACCAAAAGTGACAAATCTTCTGACAGGAGCTCAAGGAAAAATACTAACAAGGAAAATTAACCTGTAGACCACCCCTACAGCCCTTAGAAATGTTTGTTGAATGAACATAGAAAAATAACTTGCAGGGGCTGGAGCAGTGGCTCAGCAGTTACGGAACTTGCCTGGCTTGCGTGAGAACTCAAGTTCAAATCCCAGCACCACATACAAAATAAAGTGCTGGAGCAACAAAGATCAGATGGAAAACTAGACAAAAGATTGATTTCTCTCTCTCTCATTGTCTCCCCCACCTTTCTTTCTCTCTGAAACAAAGAATTAAAACAAAAAGGAAAGAAAAATAATTTGCCTATCTGGGTCTTAGTTTCCTTCTCTTCTTTCCTTTTAAACCACTTTACTGAGGTATGATTGACACCAAAAAATTGTACATAAACAACTTAATGAGTTTGGAGATAAGTACACAACCGTACTCCATAGATTTTTCTCCACAATCTGTCATACACATATCCATGACCTCCAAAAGTTTTATTATTTTTATTATTTTGTGATAAGAACACAACATCAAATCTACTCTTTCAATAAAACTTTATGTGTATAATACAGCATTGCTAACTGTGGGCGCTATGTGGTACACATCTTTGGGATTTATTTTTGCAGAACTGAAACTTTGACTAAGGCTCCCCATCACCCTCTTGGCCACATTCTACTCTCCACTTCTGTTTCCTCGTCTTTGAATAATGTTTCCAGTGACAACGTTCTGAGAAGAGAATTTGGCAAATTTGTACAAAATGTCACTTAAATCTCTTTGTACTTAAACTAGCTAGAATGGATTCTGCAGTCTGAAACTACACCTCACCTGTGCAGAAATACTTCTATTTGTTGAAAGGTTCAAGACTGAGTATTTGTCTCTGTGGATTGTGGTTACTGGAAGAAAGCGAGTCATGTCATCCTTCCATCTTCTCAGAATAACCAATTTTGCATTTAAAACTTGAATACTGCATATATTAACCTTTTAATTTCAAATACGCAAGCATGTGCTCAGCCTTACTATCTTTCACATATCTTTCCTATGGGGACTGACATGAACACTTAACAGGACGGCAGACCTTGCTGGATCTCTTATTTGTAATGAAGTGCAATAAAAGTTAAGAGTAATTACAGTAGGGGCATGAACGAGAACCTGGGTTTGAAACCCAGCACCACATGTCAGAGAAACCACATGCCAGATGAAAAAACAGAGTTGATTCTCTCTCCCTCACCCTTTCCCCCTTTCTCTCTCTCAATAAAAAAGTGATTACAGTAGTTAACACTTCCAGAAACTGCAGTTAAAGATCAGCATCCGTGTAAGGGACGAATTGTCCACGTACTTCAGGTGAAATATGAGGCTTTGATGGAGTCATCAGCTGCAGCTGGAATCAGGTTTGCCTCATTCAGAAACCATCTTCTTCTCCTATGTTGCCTCATCAGTGTATATCAGATTAATTACGTCACAATGTTTATCTAGATCATATTAATCACAGGCATGTATTCCTAACTATCTTTGTTGTTTTATGAAGCACAGTGTTTTTATTTTTTTCTTTCTTCTTTTTTTTTATTTAAGCACAGTGCTTTAAACAAATTAGAAGCAAGGCAGGATGTCAAGGAAGGTTTTGGCAAAGACACTGGATTTAAAGTGGCTATAAAGGGGATGGAGCGGTGGCTCAGCAGTTACAGTGCTTGTCTGGCATGAATGAGTACCATGTACCCTAGTACTCTACTCTACTCACTCTCTCTCTCTCTCTTTTTAAGAGAGAGGGACCATGAGAGAGGGAGAGACAGAGAGAATCAATTTTTATTTAGTTTTTCATGTGGCCTTCGTTGCTTCAACACTAAGTTGTGTACATGATGCTGGTGTTTTAACCCGCGTACTCACGTATACCAGGCAAGCGCCATAACCACTGAACTACTGTTCCAGCCCCATGGTCCCTTTTTTTAAAAGAAAAAAAATAGTGGCCATAGAATAATGGACAGAAGGCAGTGATTGACATGTGACTCTGTACAGACATGTAAAAAGGCAGAAATTAATAGGACATGTTCTTGGAATATCAAAACCACTGGTGGAAACTGTGCTTTGGGTGGTTACAGGAAATGAAGCCGTATAGGTTGAGCAGGGTCAGGTCTTGGAAGCCCCTGTCTGAAGCCATATGTTCTTTTATTTTGATCATATCCCAATCCTCCTTTGTTCTATACAGAAGCATTGATCAAAATCACTCTGCCACGGAGAAACTACTCAATTCTATTAAAGAAATTGAATCCCTTCCAGCACTAATTTGCTGTGACTCCATAGGTTGATAAATTGCAAGATTTATTTTCTAACCAGGAACACTTGAAAGATCACTAATACTCACAAGATATAGCTTCATAATCTTTGGGGTTAAAAGCTCAGAAATTCAAATTCATACTTAAAGTTGAATGAGAGCTTCTTTAACAAGAAAAAGCTCTTTAAGTGAAATGGGAGAATCTACTGATTAACCAGTCTTTTTTTTTTTTTTAACCAGGGTTTGAACTTAACCACTGAGCCACATCCCCAGCCCCCTCCCTTTGTTTTAGAGAGAGAGAGAGAGAGAGAGAGAGAGAATCCATTTTTATTTGTTTATTTTTTTCATGTGGCTTTTGTTGCTCCAACACTTCATTGTGTACATGGTGCTGGGTTTCGAACTCATGCATGCCAGGGTAGTGCCTTAACCACTGAACCACTGTGCCAGTCCCCAAGCCCATTTTTTAATCTTTAATTTTGAGATAGGGCCTCACTAAGTTGCTGAGGCTCGCTTTGAACTTGTGATCCTCCTACCGTAGCTTCCTGAGTTGCTGGGATTACAGGCACGTGCCACCATGCCTGGTCCCAGTCATTTATTTTCTAAAATAACTTTTAGTCAAAATAATATAGACATGATAAAATTGCCAGTATTATGGAAGCACTAATAATGAAAAGCAGTAGTTTTCCACCTCACTTCTCTCCAACTTGAGTTCCACTTTCCTAAAGCAACCACTTTCTTTTTTTTTTTTTAAAGAATCAATTTTATTTAATTTTTCTTCTGTTTTTTGTGCTCTGACATTTTGTTGTGTACATGGTGCTGGGGTTTGAACCCCGGTCCTTGTGCTTGCAAGGCAAGCACTATAACTGCTGAGCCACTGTTCCAGCCCAAGCCACCACTTTCTTTTTTTTTTTTTTATTAGAATGTAGAAATACAGTTGAGGGAGAAACATTATCAAAACGTTATCAATCAGTGGATATAAACTTTGTTATTGAGGGGAAAAATCAGATCATG